>PVIU01015421.1:0-48390 GCA_004026605.1 Ondatra zibethicus | reverse complement strand
TCCTGCTAACTCCAGCCCCCTCCTGCTAGCTCCAGCCCCTCCTCCTGCTAACTCTAGCCCCCCTCCTGCTAACTCCAGGCCCCTCCTATTAATTCCAGTCCCCCCTCCTGCTAACTCCAGGCCCCTCCTATTAATTCCAGTCCCCTCTCCTGCTAACTCCAGGCCTTTCTGGAAATCTTTCTGTCAGACTTGGGTACTCAGTGCTCTGTTTCTAACCTTGTAAACTGGAGAAGCATCAGGTTGGCCATTATCCTGTTCACTCACGCTGGCTTTATTAGTGTCATCTTTGATCCAAGGTCCTTTCCAAGGTTCCATTTTATAACATCTATACATCTCGAAAGCATTCCTTCAGTTAAATGGAGACAATATGAACTCTAAATCCATGTGACTTGGTGCCATAAACCTCAGTGATTACAGTGATGGAGAAGGTGATCGCCAGGGCACTGTCACCCCTGGCTCCAGGTGGTGTTACTCTGACAAAATGTCCCACTGTCAAATCCATTCTAACTGTGTGACAGACCCTGTGCACAAGTAACAGTGAATGAAGAGTTTACAGATATAGGTATACATTCTGCCTCGTAACTAACCTAAGGAATACCTGTCCCGGCCTTTCAATTCCCTGTCTGTGTGGCTGGATTCCTTCACATGGGCTAGCAAAGAACACACCAAGTACAGAAGTTGATGTAAGTTCTTGGCTACCTCTCATGAAACCAGACATCATGAAGAACTGTAAAACCGGGAAGTAAAGCTTTTGTTTTCTTGCTAGCTTTTTGTTTCAGAAGATAGTTGCTTCTAATACAAATGTGTAGTTTTAGTCTTAATATCCACTAGGTTCTGTTACATTAAAGCAGATTTTTAAAAAATATGTATTTTTCCAGTTCAAGTTCAGAGAGTTAATCTCTAGTATGGTATTCACCAATATGAGGAAATTTATGGAAAAAAAACTGTTTTGGATACCCAATAACTGGACGCTGTCACACAGAGGAAAAAATAAATGTGTCACAGAGACACTGGTAACGCAATAAATATCATTAACATGAAAAAGAGGTTTTAGATAACTGATTAATTTGTGTGTGTGTCCGTGTCCATGTGGGTGAGAGAATGTTTATCTTTTTGAGTCTGGTTTTATTTAACATAACCTGATGATATCTAGTTTTGTTCATTTTCCTATAAATGGCATAATTTTGTTATTTTCTTTTCTTTTTTTTTTAAAGATTTATTTATTATGTATACAGTATTCTGCCTACATGCATGCCTGCAGGCCAGAAGAGGGCACCAGATCTCATTACAGATGACTGTGAGCCACCATGTGGTTGCTGGGAATTGAACTCAGGACCTTTAGACGAGCAGGTGGTGCTATCTCTCCAGCCCCAGTTCCATATCTTGACCATTGGTACAAAACAATAAATGTGTATGTGCGTATGTCTACCGCATGTTGACTTCAGGTATGAACCCAGGGATGGTATGTTTGATTGTATGGTAGTCTCATTTTTTTAAAAAATTATTTATTATGTACAGTGTTCTGTCTGCATTATGCCTGTAGGCCAGAAGAGGGCACCAGATCTCTTTACAGATGGCTGTCAGCCACCATGTGGTTGCTGGGAATTGAACTCAGGACCTTTGGAACCTTTGGAAGAACAATCAATGCTCTTAACCTCTGAGCTATTTCTCCAGCCCCCGGTAGTCTCTCTCTCTCTCTCTCTCTCTCTCTCTCTCTCTCTCTCTCTCTCTCTCTCTCTCTCTCTCTCTCTTTTTTGGTTTTTTGAGACAGGGTTCCTCTGTAGCTTTGGAGCCTGTCCTGGAACTAGCTCTTGTAGACGAGGCTGGCCTTGAACTCACAGAGATCCGCCTGCCTCTGCCTCCCAAGTGCTAGGATTAAAGGTGTGTGCCACCACTGCCCGGCATCATTATTTTTTTTTTTAAAAATTTGTGTGTATGGGTGTTTTGCTTGAATGTATGTCTGTGTGTTCCATGTGTGTATGCAGCACCCTTGGAGTCCAGAAGATAGCATTAGATCCCTTGGAACTGGAGTTACCCATGGCTGTGAGCCATCATGTGGGTGCTGCAAATCTAACTTGGTCCTCTGCAAAAGCAGTCAGTGCTCTTAACCTCTGAGCCATCTCTCCCAGTCCCCCTCCATTTTTCTTCTGACTCCCACACTGGCTGCTGCTGTTCACACTCCGACAAGCATAAGTGTATCAGGGCTCTCCTGTTCACACTCCGACCAGCACGAGTGTATCAGGGCTCTCCTGCCCCACCTCCTCGTTGGCACTGGCTGTCATTTCTTTTCTTTCTTTTTGTGAACTTTGTACTGGGGTCTATCACAGGTGGGAATAGTCACCTTAGGGCAAGCCTTTTGTTTTCTTGATAACAGTCATCTTGACAGTGATGAGATGGAATCTCCCAAGTGATTTTAAGTCGGATTTTCAAGAGGGATTAAGTATTTGTTGGCCATTTGCATTTCTTTTGTGAACTGTTGGTTTCATTTGCCCATCTGTTGATTGGATGACTTCTTTTACAGGTGTTCTATTTATTATTTGTTGGTTTTTTGAGACAGGGTTTCTTTGTAGCTTTGGAGTCTGTCCTGGAACCAGTTCTTGTAGACGAGGCTGGCCTCGAACTCACAGAGATCCGCCTGCCTCTGCTTCCCAAATGCTGGGATTAAAGTCATATGCCATCATGCCTAGTTAGAAATTTATTTAGCCAGTTGGCAGAATGCTTCCGCAGCATACACAAAGCCCTGGATTTTGTTTTGTTTTGTTTTTGTTTTTCGAGACAGGGTTTCTCTGTAGCTTTGGAGCCTGTCCTGGAACTAGCTCTTGTAGACCAGGCTGGCCTCAAACTCACAGAGATCCACCTGCCTCTGCCTCCCGAGTGCTGGGATTAAAGTCGTGTGCCATCACCGCCCGGGTAAGGCCTGGGTTTTCATCCCTAGCACTGCATAAACTGGGTGTGGTGCCCCATTTCTGTAACCCCAACGTTCCTGGTGCTCCATCTCTGTAACCCCAATGTTCCAGAGGTGAAGGCAGGGGGATCTCAAGTTCACGGTCATCCTTGACTATGTAGCAAGTTCCAACCAACCTTGAGATGCTTGGGAAAGAGAGAGAAAGAGGACAGGAGTAGGGGTGGTATACAACTTTAATCCCAGCACTCGAGAGGCAGGGGTAGGTGGATCTCTGTGAGTTCAAGGCCATCCTGGTCTACAAAGCGAATTCCAGGATTGCCAGAGCTACACAGAGAAACTCTGTCTCAGAAAAACAAACCAGAGAGTAAGGGGCATGGGAGTGGGGTGGGTGATTTCCTGGCTCATGGCAGCTTCTTGCTCTACCTTCTCATGGTAAGGGACTGAGAAGGCACTCTCAGACCTTTGTTTAAAAGGTCCTAATTCCACTCCTGTGGGGCTCATCCCCAGGTCACCGTTACCCCCTATGGCTGGGCCACAGTCAGGAAGCAGAGAGGGACAAACGCTGGTGCTTAACTCATTTTCTTCTTTGTTCAGTCTGGGCCCCGAAGGTGGGATAGTCCTCACTCCTCAGTTAAACCTCTCTGGAGACAACCTCAGGAACACAGGTGATTGTGTCTCCTAGGTGTTAGTATTCAGGCATCTATACTGGCCTACGCATAGGGTCCTGACAGGATGTGTCCTTAGTTGAAGCTACTAAGAGCACGGTCTGTGTACACTTTCTATGTTCCCTTTTAAAAGGTGTGCCCACCTCTGTAATGTAACGCCTGCTCTATGTGTCATGCAGTACGGTGCAGTTTGCAAGTTGGGTAAGGGGCTGGAGATTGAAACACACACACAGACACACACAGAGAGACAGAGAGAGAGAGAGAGAGAGACATGGGTAACGCCAAGAATGCCCGGAATGCCCCTTTAGTGTATTCCAGGGCAGCTTATATAGGGTCTCCTTGACTAAACGGCCACGCCCTAACTCTCAGCTGCACGCTCACCAGAAACCACTCCCTGCCATCAGGAACTCCTGAGGGTCTCCTGCTCAGAGCAGCTGCAAAACAAGTTGTTTACTCCAGCAGGCAGGGGGTCACAGGAAATTCAGGTCTGGGAGTCCATTGTCCCCCATACACCTCCTGTCTCTTTCTCTCTCTCCCTCCCTCTCTTTCTCTTTTGCTACCCTTGTCTGGAGGGACCAGTCTCTGCCTCTCTCTCTGCCCCCTTTCTCTGTCCCTTCTCTCTCCTCTTCCAATAAACCTCCTCTGCGAGCCTTGTTGCATGGTGTAACTTCTCTTCATGGTGTTTTAAAATTAATTACAACACTAGGTGATTCCAGATTCAGGCCAGTTGAAGAGTAAGCTGAGCCAGAAGAAACACCTCCTGATGCGTTCACTGACTCCTTGGGTTTCCTCCTTTGCCACCGCCTCCTCCTCCTTCTTCCTTAGTTTTCTTTTTCCAAGACAGGGTTTCTCTGGGTAGCCCTGGCTGCCCTGGAACTCACTCTGTTTACAGAGATTCCCCCTGCCTCTGCCTCCCGAGTGCTGGGATTAAAGTTGTACACCATCACCCGCCTGGCTGCCTACTTTCTGGACTTTCTTTTTCTTATTGATTTGGATTATTTAAGAATGCTAGGGCAGTTCTGAGTGGACAGATACTTCAGGACATTTAAACATGACCTGAGGGGGAAAGGCTGTGGCTTTGACATCTTGGAAGCCTTCAGCTATGCTTTTTCCAACATTGCCACTGGGAAGAATGGATTTTCCAATCTGTTGGGACTATTGGTTCCTGTCTTAACTGTGATGTAACTGATCCTTTGGAATTTGTTGTGATTTGATTCATGGTCTTGCATATCATGAATTCTCAGAGATATTGCACAGGCAGCAGGGCGCAGTGGCGCTCTCCTTTAATCCTAGCGGAGGCATCAGCAGATGGAGCCCTGTGAGTTTAAGGTCAGCTTGGTCTACAGAGTGAGTTCCAGGCCAGCCAGAATTACACAGTAAGACCCTGTCTCCAACAAACAAAGCAAACAAACAAATATTCCACATGTGACATGAAAGACACATTTTGCAAATGACTGGCAGGTCTACAGGTGTGTGTTATGGTTTTCCTAAAGGAAATTCCCCACAGGGTCAGGTGTGGTCTTTAACTCTCAGGCGGTTCCTAATTGCTTTTCTTTAAAAAAAAAAAAAAAGATTTATTTATTATGTACTCAGTGTTCTGCCTGCATGTATACCTGCATGCCAGAAGAGGGCACCAGATTATTATCATTATAGATGGTTGCGAGCCACCATGTGGTTGCTGGAAATTGAACTCAGGACCTCTGCTCTTAACCTCTGTGCCATCTACCTCAAGCCCTGGTTCCTGATTGTTATGGTGGTATTTCGGGAAGTGCTAGAAACTTCATTTGGTGAGGCCTAGTTAATTGGAGGAAGTAGTTTAAAGGGGAGGTGTCCTTGATTTTGCCTTGGCCCCTTCCTATCTGTTCCCACGAAATGGGTGGCTTTGCCCTCTCTGTCGTGATGCTCTCTCTGCCTTACCACGGCCCATGGCAATGAGGCCAAGTGACAGCGGTTGAACCTCTGAAACCAACCCTGAGCCAAAATGGATCTTCCCTTCTTCAAACTGTTTCTCCAGTACTTGTCACAGTGACAGAAGTGACTGTCACAGTGTGTGTCGTGACGAGGAACACTGTTGAACTCTGCATGCCTTACTGATCTTTGGTCTATTTGTTCTGATAACTAGAGCTGGATTGTTAAAATCTCCCATCCCCAGTCTGGATCCCTCTTTGCAGTTCTGTCCTCTCCTATGGATGCTGTGAGATCATTCTGTCTTCCCGGCTGGCTGTTGCACACAACAGGAACCCGCCGGATCTGCTGACAAGACAGCTGCAGCCCACATAGCATCAAGCTCCTCTCGGGCCCCCGTGAGGATCCGGCTCTGTCTGTTCATCTTTTAAAGGGTCCCTTCTAGAGAGATGACTCAGTGCCTGTCATTTGATTGCCACGACGATCCATCTTATAGATGATCAACTGGAAGGTCCCGGGGCCTGTCTAAATGCATTCAGCTTACAGTGGTGGGAGTCCAGCCCAGCTGTGTCTGACCTGGATATACTTGTGACCTCAGAATTACTTGGATGCACCCCAGGCTGTGAGGAGTAATTCCTAAAAGGAAGGTGCCACTGTAGAGGCTGACTCAACGATTGTGGAGAGTTTGGAATGTTGTAGGTTCAGAGCCCAATTATAATTTATGTTGGGCTATCTTTAGCCCATTAAGTAGCCACTTTTTGCTCTACTCCCAAGCCCCATGTTGGATCTAACACCGTGACTACAGATAAAACCTTTTGGAATGGAGTAAGTTAACAAAACCCTAATTTTCTATCAACCAAAGGCTGAGCCATGAGATGGCATCCGAGGCCCATAGCTGAGAGTGATCCTGTAACTGCCCACTTAATGTTGGCCCCAGTGTCCAAAATGTGTCCAGATATATGATTTTCTTTGTTATGTTACTCTAAAATTTCATGAAACTTCGTCCACTTGGAACGTGGAAATTTGGGGTGGCCTAAATCTATGTTTCTGGGCCACAGCCACTCCTATTTGGCTACAGAATAAATTATCTCTTCCTCCCTTCGAGGTGAGAGCCGTGTCTTTTGGTGTCGAGGCCAGTAGTTAAACTCCTCTGAGCGCAGCCTCCTGCATCTGGATAGCTGTTGTTGCTATTTCCCAGGGTGGTCATGTTGGGTCCTGGAGTGCAATCTCCCAGAGCATGGTGTTTACAGGGTCCTGAATACTTTGAACTAAAGCCTTTGCAAAGTCTCAGACAGAGCTCCAAGCAAGGGCTTCTCTGATGGTCTCCATCCTCCTGCTAAAGGCGAATGACAGAAGAAAGAATTCAGAGAAATTGCAAACCAAGCTGTAAAAACTGGGAAGACCACTCCATCCCTTTTCCTTTGAGGACCCTCTTTCCAGACAGCCTTGCCCCACCCCAGGCAAAACCAATCTGAACAGTCAGGCTGATGTTCCCTGCATGAGAATTACTCCTAGCCCTTTGTCCAATCACATTTCCCCCTGTGCCTTGCTGAACCTAAGCAAAGAGGAAATGTCCCCTAAATCTTCAGGTCTTCTGAAGGCTCCTGTGACTTCTATGACATTGATTTGCTATGCTTTGATCTCTTTATCATTTTGATTTATTTCTGTTTTTGAGATAGAACCCCTTTATGTCATCCAGGCTGGTTTAGAATCCCTATGCCGCCTGTTCTGGCCTCAAACTAAAGACTTACCTTAGCCTCACTGTGCTGGGATGACACCCAAGCACTACCATCTTCACCGTGCCTTGTTACTTAAAAAAGAAAAGGAAGCCATGAGGATAGGAGGGCAGATGGCTTAGCAAAATGTTGCATCTTCCCGGACCTCCCTTAGGCCAGTAAAGTGACTGCTACTGTTGAGGACATGTGTCATTGGGAGCAGGGCTTCATTACAGGTGACAACTGAGCAGTGACTTCCCCCTTTCATTTTAAGCCTGGGCAGCTGAGGGGAGGATGGGCGTTGTCTTGGGATAGTCAAGAAGAAAGGAAGTTGAAATCTCCGATATCTACCCTAGGATATCAGAGGCCACCCTGCCTACTCAGCTACCCTCTAGCTGAGCCTTTCTCAGAGTCCCCGTGGGAGAGCTGGCAACTCATCTCAGAGTCTTTCAATGTTCTTCAGGAGGGATTAAAAACTAGTGTACCAGGGGGCTGGAGAGATGGCTCAGCAGTTAAGAACACTGACTAGTCTTCCAGAGGTCCTGAGTTCAATTCCCAGCAACCACATGGTGGCTCACAACCATCTATAATGAGATCTGGTGCCCTCTTCTGGGGTGCAGGTACACATGCAGGCAGAACACTGTATACATAATAAATAAATTAATTAATTAAAAAAAAAACCCTCGTGTACCAGCCTGGCATGGTGGCTCACACCTTTAGCTCCAGCACTTGTGCAGAGGCAGGCGGTTCTCCATGGGGCCAACCTGTGCTACAAAGTGAATTCCAGGTCAGTCAAGGCCCTGCCTCAAAAAACCAAAACCTAACCAAATCAGAACACCACCATGCACTGCCACCCTCCCAAACAAACCTAATGTACCCATGGGCCAGCACCCCAGGGGGCACCCCTGCCTCACAGTACATTGCTATTGCTTTATATTATGAACTAGCTTCTGCCCCAGCCCCATTCTCAGGCTGGCTGCAAACCGTAAGCCTTAACCGAAGTCAGCAGAGAGGCGGTTTCCAGATATCTTGGATGGAGACAAATACCAGTTGGAAAATGCAGGCTGTTCCTTACTGCCGACTCATAGAATCATCATGATCTCTGATGTAGTTGCTACTCACACGTGGGCCCTTCAAATGCAGCACGTGACAGAAAGCCAGACAATCTAAATTGTCCTTGAAGATTGGAACTCAGGACTGAAAAATCTGCAAGTGGACTTGAACATCTTCATGGACCTGCGGGTGCTATTTGGTGCCCCCTGGCGGGCAATGACAACCCTGGCTTGAAAATCAGCATGGGGTCTTAGACTGTGAGAGTCCCAGAGAGGCTCAGAGATGCTAGGACAGTGGTGGACATTGAATGCCTGTTAGCAACATGGTAAAAAGAAAAGAGGAGAGAGAGAGAGGAAGAATAAAGGGAGACAAGAGAAAAAAGATAGAGGCCACTTTAGTGAGCAGCCAAGGCTGAGAGGCATGGTTAAGGTATTTATTTCAGAATTTGCACAGCCGGAGATCCCAGCACCTGGGCAGTGGAGACAGGAGGGTCAGGAGGTCATCCTTGGCTCTGTATGAGTTTGAGTACCTTCACTCCTGATTCTAAAGCTTCTTCTCGAAGCTAAGCGCTGGGACAGGAGATGGCAGATGACAAGAGGACCCAGTCCCCTATCCTCATGCGGATTATGAATATTAGTAAAATAAATATGTATTTTGAATGGCACAAGAACAAAACTGGGATATCCTGGCTTCAACTGACGTTTCATGAGGAGTTCACCTTTAAAAAGTATTAACATTTACCTATCATCTGTGTAGGCGTAATTTTCTGTCCCACCAGCCAACTCCCAAATAACCACACAGAGACTTATTATCGATTATAAATGCTCAGCTGATAGCTTAGGCTTGTTTCTAACTAGTTCTTATAACTTACATTAACCCATTTTTAAAATAAATCTACTTGCTGCCACGTAGCTCATGGCTTGTTACCTCAGCTTGTACACATCCTGCTTCCTCTGCATCTAGTTGTTGACTCTGCCCTTCTTCATCCCAGAGAGCTCTCTCCATGTCTGTAAGTCCTGCCTAACCTCTTCCTGCCTAACTATTTGCCATTTATCTCTTTATTATACCAATGAGAGCAATACATCCTCACGGTGTACACAAAGGTTGTTCCACAACACATCTGTTTAATCAATCTGTCTACCTATTTATTGATCTGTGTGTGTGTAGAGGTCAGAGGACAACTTGTCCTTTTTTCCCTATCACCATGTGAGTTCCAGGAATTGAACCTAGGTTCCCAGGCTTAGCAGCAAGCACCCATCTCAGAGTTCACCTTTAAAGTAAGATCCAAAAAGTGAGTTGTGTTCACTAGACTGGGCTGATATTCTAAAATAGCCAACTTCCTCTAGGTACCCTTGTCTTTGGGAAAGAGGACCCTGGAGCTGGAGGCAGGCCTGTCATAATAGGACTATTGTCTCTTGCCCAAGAGTACTTGGAAATCCCTGGATTGCTGAAGTCATTACCTGTACTTACACTGGGGAAACATAGGAAATCATTAAAACAGGAAAGTGTTGACTCCAAGGACAGCCAAATGTGATGGAGGCCAGGGAAGGGGTCAAGGAGGAGCACTGGCAAGCAAGAGAATGCCATGATGAGCAAAAAGATCCATGTCTTGGGCTGGGAGGTGGCTCTGCCAGTAAGGTGCTTGCTGTGAGAACTGTCACAAGGGCCTGAGTTTCGAGCTCAGCACCTATGCAAAGAGCCAGGCATGACAGTGTACACCTGATCTCTGTGCTGGGGAGGTGGAGATGGGTGGAACCCAGGAGCTTGCCGGCCAGCCAGTTTGGACAATCCCTGGGTTCACTGAGAGACTCTGTCTCAAAGAGATAAGATGGAAGGCAACCTAGGAAGATAAATCTGGTGTCAGCCTCTGGCCTTCACATGCAAGCGCGCACACACAATGTTTTAAAGGGTCTTTTTCAATTTTATTTTTAACTCTTTCTGTGTGTGTGCACACATGTGTGTGCGTGCATCTGCTGACCGTGGAGCCATCTCTCTAGCCCTGGTGCTGTTTCTTATCACACAGATTGACTGAGGTGGCTAATGGGCAATGATGTATGTGGATTATTCTGCCATCTCCCCCAAGCAAGTTCACGGAGAGAAAGTTCCTCTGGAGAATGGTGATATGGACGTACAGACCATCTAGCAGGAGAAGGGAGCTTGGCTGGAGCCGCAGGAAGACTGCGCCAGGGTGAAAGACTGCGTGATGGTAGGCGGGCGCCCCAGTTAGCTTTAGTCGACAGCGCAATACAGCCTAGAATCATTCGAGAGGGCCGCTTCTACCGAGAAAATGCCTAGATCAGATTGACCTGTGGGCGTGTCTGTGGGGGATTGTCTTGACTGTTAAGTGGTGTAGAAGTGCCTAGCCCACTGTGGGCAGAGCAATTCCCTGGGCAAGTGGTCAGGGGGAACAGAGAAAGCCCTGGGTGGTTGTATAAGGATCAGAGGAGTACTGAGTGAATCTGTATTATTGGCATGAGCATAGCTGTGTCGAAGACCCCAGTGCCTCAGAGGCACGGGAAGGGTAAAGCCTTCCCCAGGGTCAGAAGCAGGAAACTGGCAGAATCTTTTTCTGGTCCACGTGCAGATCAGGGCCCTGTGTGCAATGGCACCTTCCTCCTCCGGCGGTGACTAAGCTGAGGCTGCTCCCCTACAGAGACACCCACTCCAACCACCCACTAAGGCTATCTAACCCCTCCTCCTATGTTGCACATAATACAAGCCTTCCAAGCTGTTTTATAGTAGTAAGTGCCCTACATTAGAGTATAGACCACCCAACCCCACCTTTTATGTACGTGTGTTTCTGTCTCTTTTCTTCATTCTCCCATTGCCCCAGTTAAGTTTCCAGGACCAAGATGTGCTGGATGCGGCACCTAGCGAAGCATGAGCCTGAGAGCAAGTCAGGTGGCTGTTGGGGGATGATGATGACAATAAGCAGCATTGCTCTGTGCTTTTTACTTCATAGTTCTGCCTTAGTTCCGGCCCTGACTTCCCTCCGTGACGAGCTGTGACCTGGAAGTATAAACTGAAATTAGCTGCTTTTGGTACTCGTGTTTGTCACAGCAACAGAAAGGAAACCTGAACAGGTGGGGAATGATGGTTCCCTGCCCTATAGGAGTGCCATGTAGGGAGCAGAATGACAGGTGACAGATTCAAACACCATAGTGATGCTGAGAAAAGGGTTGTATGATAGGCAGAAAGATGTTCATTTAGAAGTGTTCCAAAAAGGCAGGAAAATCACAATGAGCTGGCGTTCAAGAGGTGTGGGGGTTTCCAAGAGGGCATTTGAACAAAGAGCTGGAGAAGTTGTTGGATTTTAATAACTTTTGTGGCTGGCAGGGGTGGTGGGAAAGACCTATTAGTTTGAAGGTTATCAATCAGTCGCGACACAAGAGAGGTGTCCCAGACTCAGGTGCATTCCACGTGTGAAGACGGCAGGTGTGCTCCAAACAGATACCTCACCTCCTTTTGTTTTAGCCGCTTATTCAACACACGACTAGCAAAGTAGGACTGAAGAGACACCATGATGTCATGAGCCTCCGACTTTACATATGTGTGCAGATCTGTAAGCGCTGAATTGACTCCTAATATTTAGTGTCTGTCATGAGTCTTGACAAGGCATATGAGAAACATACAGGCTCCAGATCATAATGGTCTCCTTTTATACCAGCCTTCGTGTTTTTCTTAGCAGATCCTGACCACTCAGATGGTATCCACCTCTTGCCCAACCCTTTTCCCATGCTGGGGCTGGCAGAGAGGGTTTTCCCTGTGGCCTCTGCTCCTGCCCCACCTCTCAAACTCCACCAGCTCCTTCTGTTCCCACCACCCTGCCCTAGAAGATCATCACAGGGCTGCAGTTCTTGTTACCCTCTAGCCTCCTTGGACGGAAGGTCCTCTTAGATGACTCCCAGTCTTTATGCTTCTGCCTTCTGAAGCACATTGGGAATACCCGAGTCATCCTCCTGGAGCACATTGGGAATACCCGAGTCATCCTTCTGGAGCACATTGGGAATACCCGAGTCATCCCCAGATCATGCTAGGCTCCCTTCTGCACTCTGATCTCTCTAGGTCCCAGATACTCTTCTTGTCCATTCTTCAAGGGCCTTTGTGAATGTCTTGATTTTAATGGCAAGAAGGTTGTGCCAAGCTCCCAGAGCCCATTGGGGCTGTGTAATGGGCTGAATTACATCTCCTCAAACTTTATACACCAAAGTCCTAACCTCTAGTACCACAGAATGGCGTTTTAAGAGAAGCAACTAAGGTAAAATAAGGTCATGTGGATAAGTCTCAATCATAAATGACCAATGAGTCCTCTCCCCACTTCTTCCCTCCCCTACTCTCTTCCATCTCCCTTCCACCCCTCTTTTTCTCCTTCCCCTCTTCTTTTTTTCTTTTTTTTCAAATTTTTAATTTATTTTATGTGCATTGGTGTTTTGCCTACATGTAGATCTGTATGAGGGTGGAACTGGAGTTATAGACAGTTGTGAGCTGCCATGTGGGTGTTGGGAATTGAACTCGGGTCCTCTGGAAGAACAGCCAGCGCTCTTAACCTCTGAGCCATCTCTCTAGGCTCTCCTCTTCTTATTCTCTTTTTTTTTCTGGAGATAAGGTCTCTATTCAAGACTGCTATGTAGCCCAGGCTGGCATCCAACCTACTCCCTGCTTTAATTGAGGGCTGGACTTACAGCCATAAACTGCCATGCTTGTTTTCAATATGACCAATGTCCTTAGAAGATACAAGTACACAGATGTACAGAAGAAGGGCCACAAAGAGACACAAGAAGAAGGACACCTACAAGCTATGGAGAGAGGCTTTAGTAGGAACTAAGCAGACCACACCCTTGATCTTGATCTTCAAGGCTTAAGAACTGGCAAGAGAGTCAATTGTTATTGTTTAAGTCAGCGGGTTTGTGGTGGTCTGTCCTGGCAACCTGAGTCAGTGTTTAACTGCTCTCAGTTCCTGTGTAAGGCAGATGCTGCCGGGTGGTGGTAGCTCACGCCTTTAATCCCAGCACTCGGGAGGCAGAGGCAGGCGGATCTCTGTGAGTTCGAGTCCAGCCTGGTCTACAGAGCTAGTTCCAGGACAGGCTCCAAAGCTACAGAGAAACCCTGTCTCGAAAAACCAAAAAAAAAAAAAAAAAAAAAAAAAAAAGAAGGCAGATGCTTACCTTGTAGGATTTCTTTTAAGGATGAAATGACAGTGTCTGTGAAAGTATGAGGCACACAGGTAGTGAGGCTCCACATGTGTTTCACATGCTAGGCAGGTACTTTGTCACTGAACTACACTCCTGGTCAAACACTTTTTTTTTTGTTTGTTTTGAGACAAGGTTTCTCTGTAGCTTTGGAGCCTGTCCTAGAACTAGCTCTTATAGACCAGGCTGGCCTCGAACTCACAAAGATCCGCCTGCCTCTGCCTCCCGAGTGCTGGGATTAAAGGCGTGCGCCACCACTGCCCAGCCTTTTTTTTTTTTTTTAACCATTCTCAATTAGTGATGTTTCAAGTTGGTAAAGAATTTTCATGTGGTTATTGGAGTTGTGCTTAAATGGCCCAAATAGCTGTTCTGATAAAATATGATAAACTCTTATTTTGTTAATGTGTCTAGAAATGAGTCAATGCAGTACCCCAAAATTTCATCTTCTATCAGCGCATGTTGGGGGAGGGGGTCCTTTTAGAGATTTGAGTTGATGTATGATAGAGTATAATTAGAGTTCCTAAGGCTTTCCTAGGTGAATTCATTTACTCTATCAACACTACATCTCCAGCCCCACTGAACATGTGTGTTTGTATGTATTCATGTGTGTGCATGCATGCGTGTGTGTGGAGGGGCACATGTGTATGGAAGCCAGTGTTCAGTCACAGCTGTTGCACCTCAGGAGCCATGCACCTTTATTTTCAAGATAGGCCCTCTCATTAAGACCTGAATTTTGATTAAACTAAGCTGGCTGTCCAGAGAGGGACCAATTTCCACCTCCCCAATGCTGGGGTTACAAGGGTACACACCACCATACCTATGTGGGTGCTGGGCAGTAAGCACTTTGCTGATTGAGTCATCTCTACAGCCCTGAAATCCTTTTTATATAAAATTCACTTCTATTTGATTTGGCGGTCCCTGTCAGAAAATTTCATATAATCTTCAATACATACTTATAGATCCTGAACTCAGGCAGATATGCAAAAGTCCTGGGACAGCAACACACACAGACACAGACACATACATACACACACCACAAGACACACAGAGAGTGTGTATCTTAAGAACCTTTCTGGGGCTGGAGAGATGGCTCAGAGGTTAGGAGCAATGGCTGCTCTTCCAGAGGTCCTGAGTTCAGTTCTCAGCAATCACGTGGAGGCTGACAATCATCAGTAATGAGATCTGGTGCCCTCTTCTGGCCTGAAGGCATACATGCAGGAAGAACCCTGTATACATAATTAATAAATAAGTCTTTAAAAAAAAAAAGAACCTTTCTGTTTTCTGTGGGTATTTTATCATTCAAAAGTTAGATGAGTTTCTAGTTGAACTTGTGTTGAGAATTCCTTTGCAAGTCATCCTACTGGACAGCTTCATGGATATTTGAGACACGTCTGTAGGTCACCAGCTTCATCCCTAGCCTTTTGTTTTTTTATTTATTGAGACAGGGCTTCTCTGTGTAGCCCTGGGTATCCTGGAACTCGTGCTGTAGACCAGGCTGCCCTTGAACTCAGAGATCCGCCTGCCTCTGCCTCCCGACTGCTGGGATTAAAGGTGTGTACCACCCATAATGACCGTCTTCCTGGGCAGAACTAAAGGTATGCCAAGAACCATGTGCTTATAAACCCGTTCAGCTACACCCATCCTATTCATTAAAACCATTCCACAAGGGTTGGAGAGAGCGCTCAGTTAGGGCTGGAGAGAGGACTTTGTCCTTAGGAGCTGGAGTGATGGCTCAGTGGTTAAGAGCACTGACTACTCTTCCAGAGGCCCCGTGTTCAGTTCCCTGAACCCCACCATCATCTACAATTCCAGTTCTAGAAAACCATGCCCTCTTTTGCCCTCTTCTGGTGCACACATATGTGCAGGCAATATATATATAATATATATTATATTTATTATATATAATATAATAAATATATTATATATATAAAAATATATAATATAATATATTATAAATATATAATATATATAAAATATAAAATCTTTAAAACAAAAACATTCCAACAGGGCTAATTTAGAGTTCTCTATAGCCAGCAAAAAATTATATTTGTCTTCCTGGGGGTGGGGGGCAGAACCTGACAAGAGAAGGTACTGTCCTGAGGCTGCCTTGCTCTCTCCTGCGCTCCCAGGAGCGCCTCGCTTTGCAAGTTGATTTCAGCGCAGAGCTGTCTTCAGAGCCGCTGTACCAGAGCTGGAGAAAAGAGTGAACAGGCAACATTCCTCAAACCAGCCTACAGAAAAAGAAAAAAGAAAAAAAAAAGCTTTTAGCGCATAGTGGCTTTTCTTATTGACTCATTTAAAATATTACTGCACGATATTTTGTGTATTTAGAATGTAAAGCAGGAAAGCAAAGTGCACAATAAACAGCAAAATATGCTACAATATAGCAGAATCAAAAGCCAGTTTCTAGATTCTCAGCGGGAGATGCAGGGAATGACAAGCACCATCCTTGTCATTGGTGAGGCTCTGCTGCCCTCGTGTGGCAGAATTGCTTCCCTGCCAGAACCTGTTTTTCTCCTGGAGAGCCTCTTTTCTCCCCTGCCTACAAGTACCCCCCAGACTGGCCTCAAACTCAAAGCAGTCTTTCTGCCTCAGCTTAAGTGCTGGAGTTATAGGAACAAGGCACAAGCCATCACACGTGTCTTAGAGAGTATCTTTAGATGTTTAGACTGATTGGGTAGACAGATGGGTGAATGGGGATGTGGTTAGAAGGGTAGATGGCTGTGGATAGAACACTCACTCTTTAACCATGAGGGTCTGGGTTTGAAACCCCAGTACTCACCTAAAAAGCCAGGTATGTCTCCCAATGTCTGTACCCCCAGAACTCGGAGACAGAGACAGACTTGAGAGATTTGAGAGTTCCCTGGGTAGCCAGCCTAGTCCAAACAATGAGCTTCCGGTTCGGTGCGAGACTGTCTCCACAGCAACACAGCAGAGAGTGGCAGAGGGAAACATTACACTCTTCTGGTTAGTTTTTGCCAACTTGGCAAACTAGGGTTACCTGGAAAGTGGGAATCTCAACTAAAGAATCGTCCCCATCAGATTGTCTGTGGGCATCTCTATGGGGCATTCTCTTGGTTAATGATTGATGGGAGGGAGGAAGCCTGCTATGGGTGGTGCTGTTCTTTGGCATGTGGTTCTGGGATGTATAAAGAATGTAGGCCGAGCCATGGGGAGCAAGCCAGTAAGCAGCATTTCTTCATGGCTTCTGCTTAGGTTCCTGCCTCCAGGCATGTGCCCTGAGTTCCTGCTCTGACCTTCCTCAGCAATGGGTGGTAACCTGTAAACCAAATAAACCCTTTTCTCCCCAACTTGCTTTTGGTCAGTGTTTTTGTTGTTGTTGTTTTGTTTTGTTTTTGTTATTGTTTTTGATTATCTTTGCTTTTTGAGACAGGGTTTCTCTGTAGCTTTGGGGCCTGTCCTGGTGCTAGCTCTTGTAGACCAGGCTGGCCTTGAACTCACAGATCTATCTGCCTCTGCCTCCTGAGTGCTGGGATTAAAGGCATGCACCACCACCGCCCAGTGAGACAGGGTTTTTCTGTGTAGTTCTGATTGTCCTGGAACTCATTCTGTAGACCAGGATGGCCTCGAACTCCCAGAGATCCACCTGCCTCTGCCTCCCGAGTACTGGGATTAAAGGCATGTTTTATTAACAGCAACAGAAAGCAAGCTAGGACGTCTGCTCTGGCTTCCATATGGTGTGCCCAAACACTCACATGTATGTCATGTGAGAGGGTAAGAGAACAAGAGGGGGACACATGTATGCATGCATTCATTTTTTAAGGTTTATTTTTATTTTTACATGTGTGTCTGTGTGTAGATATGTGTACATGTTGTGCAGGTGTTTGCAGAGCCCAGCATATCCCTGCTGGAGCTGGAGTTATGACTAGTTGTGTGCCACTTAATGTGGGTGTTGGGACCCAACCTCGGATCCTCAGGAAGAACAGTAAGTGCTCTAACCTGCTGAGCCACGGCTGTATTCATTTTGTAAGTATTGAGATTGAATTGTTTTTCTAAGCACTGGACCAAGTGAGGTTTGGAAGTGACGTTTGAGGTCTGGGGTGTGAAAAAATGCATTGGTATTGAGTAGGCAGGGGCTACAGTGGGAACTTAGTGACCCACTTGTACCAGGATATGATGTGGTCACTGGGCAGTGTGTGATGATGGAAAAGGATCTTCTGGGTGTGTTTCTTCCTCTAGAGAGACACATGTTTCTAGCTAAGTAGGTTTGCTCCAATCTATTGGGTTAAGAGAAGGAAAAAAATACAGTAAATGAGAATTTGAAATGAGCTGTGTGTCCATTTGAAGAAGGAGTGTTAGGAAAATCTTAGGTTGAGACAGCAGTAGGGAGTAGGCAGAACCCCTCCTGACTTCCCAAAAACCAAATAGAATGGTTTAGCACACCTCATGACTGTGTGTGTTTTATATTTTCATGTGTGTGTGTGTGTGTGTGTGTGTGTGTGTGCACATAAATGTGTGTGTTGCATTCACATGTGTGCTCAAGCATACAGAGGCCAAAAGGCACCATCAGATGCCTTCTTCAATCACCCTCTGCCTTACTTACTGAGACAGTCTCTCACTGAGCCTGGAGCTATCTGGTTTCTCTAGACCAGCTAGCTAGCAAGCTCCAGGGATCTCCTGTCTCCACCTCCCCACTGCTGGGGTTCTGGGCACTGAGTTACCACACCTGACTTTTACCTGGATGCTGAGGATGAGAGCGAAGATCTCACATTCACACAGTAAGCTCTTTGCCAGATGAGCTACTCCCCCAGCCCCTGGTTGCACACTATTTTAACCAACAAAGTTGGTTTCCTTGGTTTAGTTTGTCCAGACTCTTGTACCAAATCACACCACAGACCAGGTGCTTTAAACAATTTATTTCAAACACTGGGAGGTGGGAAGTTGATTTGATGTCTGGTGGCAGCTTCTTGCCAGATGACTTGCCTTCCCATGTCTCACACAGACTCTCTGGGTCTCTGTTTTAAGGTACTAATCACACGCTTGACGGTTCTACCCCCATGATCTAGCCATCTCTCAAAAGCTCCACCCCTTTCTCATCATGGGAATGGGGAGAAGTGGGGGAACTTTAGTTCATATCCTCTTTGGACTTGACTGTCTCTGTATTGCAAGCTATGGTTATCTTGGGACCTAAATTCTCCCCCTAAATTTGTGTTATAGAATTTATATCACAGTGTGTATATTATGTTACTGCTTTTGTTACATATTCCAAGTTGCTTTCCAAATAGTCCCAACTGTTTGATTCCAGCATGCTGCTATATTTGGGTTGCACACTGCTGGAGTGCCTCGAAGACTCATGAACCAGGCTTGAAACAGTCCCAGGCAAGCTGTCACGACTTTGTCACCTCTTGCTCATCCCTTGACTCAGCATGGCCTGGCTTCTCTCCAAACCACTTCACTGGAACTGTTCTTGTTAAGGGCCTTGTAGTTAAAGCTAGCCCTAAGTCAGTCTTCTTTCTCTCTCTCTCCCTCCCTCCCTCCCTCCCTCCCTCCCTCCCTCCCTCTCTCCCTCGTCCCCCCTTGTCTTTTCAGAAGCATCTAATAGTCTGAAGCTCCCCCATGAAGTGTCTTGCTCTTTTGGGGTCCTCACCACCCCTTCTCCTTTCTGGACTCCTTTTCACTCACCACACTGTGCCCTCTCTAGCCTGCCTATTTCCATCCTAGGACCAATGGTCTGCTCCATCTGCACCCTTCTTGGTGTACCTCAGACATCTCTGCTTCCAGATACTCAAGCCTTCCATAACTCAGCCTCCACCTCAGCTTTCTCCCTGGCCCACATCCAGTTCCTCTCTGAATATACCAACTTACAGATCTTACAGATTCCAAGTCCATTTTGCCATAATAGTATTGAGCACAAAGTTCCTTCTCCTCCCCCATAGGTACCTACATTCCCCAGTTCAGTAAGTGAGCAGCAAATTCCCAAATGATCTACCAGAAATCAGGGCATCCTCTCATACTCTCTCCACATTTAAACAAACCACCCACCCTCAGATCTTTGCTTTGAGATGGGGTCTCATGTAGCCTAGATTGGTCTTCAACTCTTGAGCCTGTCTCCACCTCTCTCAGAATGATCTCCTTGGTTTTAACTCTAAACATCTCTCAGATATGTCCATATGTTCCATATCTTCTGCTACCAGAAGTCCAGGTCCCCAACAGTATCCCCAAATCTCCTAACTAGAGTCTTGCCTCTGCTCTCACTTTCTTCAACATTTTCTGGTCTCTGCAAGGAAAAGAAGCTGTCTACGGTGCTCACCCAATCCCCACTTTCTCTAGCTCAGAATCTTGTAGCATCTCCCCATTGTCTCAGACTAAAATCTAAGTTCCTTGTTTCTGAGCCCGAGATGTGACCGCGTGTGAACTTTAAAGATTAATCACACAGAAGAAAGGACAGTTCCACAGATTTTAATTCACATGTAGAATTGAGTGGCCTCATGACCATTACTCCAAGAAGTTCTCTTATTGAGACTGGGGAGTAATTTACTCATCAGAGTGCCTGCCTAACTTAGATGAAGCCCTGTGTTCAATCCCCAGCACATCAGTCACATACATGGTGGCTCCTGTTAATCTCAAGGTTTGGGAGGTGGAGGCAGAAGTATCATTAGTTTGAGGTCATCCTTGGTTGGGTAGAGTTCCAGGCTGATTTGGGATGGGACAGAGAAGACCTTGACTAATTGTCTTACACTATCCGTTTGTAGTTACACTTTTCTCTGTCTGACTCTTAACTGTTGTCAAAGAAACCAGATGTAACACCACACGGTGGTGTATGTCTTTATTCCCAATGCTCCCTGCTGGGGCGTTAGAGGCTGGGGGATCTCTCTGAGTTCAAGGCCAGCCTGATCTACAAAGAGAGTTCCAGGACAGCAAGGACTGTTATGCAAATAAATCCTGTCTCGAAAAATCAAAAAGAAAGAAGGGGGCATGAAAAAAAAAAGAAAGAAATGGGATGTAATCGTTATAAATCAAAACAACAACCAAAACCCCTTGTGGTGTCTGCAATGTCCCTACTCCTCCCGTTCATCTCCACCACCCCACCCCCGCAACCACTCACGCAACTAGTCTGAACCTCTAAGCCTTATTGCAATTGACCTCTCACTCCCATCTCCTTTGGGGCAGATTGGGGCTTCGGCAGCGATTCCCACCACCATTGGCTCTGTGTAATCTTCAGGTCATCTCTTCCATTAGACACCTACTTCTGTGCAACAACTGTGTTTTCAGTCGGGGAGTGCCATAGCGTGCCATTCGCCGAGTTTCTCCAGCCTCTACCCTAAGCGCCTGCAGCAAGCAGATCGCCATGGAGTCACTCCTGGTACCTGCTGAGTCCCAGCACGCATGCGCAACTCACGCGGTCGCCCCGCCCCCACCCTTTCACTTTGGCAACCGTTGCGGGGCGCCCAGGCCCTGACGTGGGACGATAGGCTGCTGATATCCCCCCCTTTCGGGCCCTGAGGTACCCCGGCCTGGTGGGCCCAGGACGTTCCCGTCGGATGGCGGAGTGCTGTGAACGACGCCCATGAAGCCTGTGGTCCTAGTTGTGCTGTGGCTATGGCCTTCGTCCCTACTGGCGTATCCAAGTGAGTGATGGGCCCGGTTGAGATCCAGGTGTTTCCTCTTCCTGCACCTTCCGGTCCACTGTCCCAGATACCGGCCTGGGTGACACTCCAGTCCTGATCCTGCTCTGCCCATTGTCCCCAGGATGATCAGCTCATAGACTAGACTCGGTGTGACCCCCTCCTTAGGCTGGGGACACCCCTTAAGTGGCACTGTTCACTGCCCAGGGCACAAAACCTTGGTGACATATTGCAGTCCGGACTCAAACACTTCGTGTTTTGTTGGAATGCAACCAGTCATTACTTTATGTATTGGCTTTGGCTGCTTTCCTGCATTAGAACAACAATTAAGGGCTTGCTGCACAATTCTGTTTGCAAGGTCTGATATATTTACTATCTGGCCCTTGACGGTAAAAGGCTGACTGGTCCCTGAGTTAAATTGGAAGGGAATGTGTGTTGAGGGGAGAGGTGTGTCTCCTTCTGGGATTCTGAAAGGAAAGAATTAAGCCAAAAGGTACCAACAGTAAATAGAAGTGTATTAAGCGAAGCAAAGCACCCCAGAAAGAGAGATTGGAGTCGGCTATCTCCAAAAGGGCATAATAGCACAGTGGGTTCTGTATTGTGGATTTAATATATGTTTTTATGAATATTTATGAGGTAGATGGCTTATCCACATGGTAAGGTTTTCTCTTCAATCATGGTAAATGGGATCTCTCTTTTAGAATATTTCTTCCCACGTCCATAAAGAGGAAGCAGTTGAAGACCCTTCTTTATTGCGTGCATGTGGGGAAATGCCTTGGCTCGTTGGTCTTTGATACAGTGAGAATAACCTCTCTGCAGCTTGGAGGCAGTTTAACCTCAGAGGGGCATCTTGACTGTTAAGGGACCCAGCTGCCAAGATGCACCTGTGGTTGTCTTGGCTACCTCACATGTAACTGCTCTGTGTGTTTGTGCACATGCGTGTGGAGGTCGGAAGATAACCCTAGGTCTTGTTCCTCGGATGCTTGCCACCTGGTTTTGTTTTGTTTTGAGATAGGGTCTCTCACTGCAAAATGGGCTGGGCTGGCCGGCCAGTGAGCCCCACAGATCTGCCTGCCTTCATCGTCCTCGTGCTGGAATCACCAGCATGAACTGCGGGGCTGGGCTTTTTTCCACATGGGCTCGGGGGATAGAACCCAGGGCTTCACAAACGCTTTGCCTACTAAACCATCTCCCCAGCCCTCGCTAAGTCCCTTCTGAGGTTGGGGAAGGTCCATCTCATGACTATCATAGGAGCTTGTCTCAAAAGATAAAATTGGGCCAGTGAAATGGCTCAGTGAACACAAGCCTGATGATCCGAGTTCAATCCCCAGGCCCTCAGCGGAAGAAAAACACAACTAAAACTCTAGAAAGTTGTCCTTTAGCCTCATGTGGGCTTTAAGGCATGGGTCTACATTCATGCACGAGTGCGTGTGCGTGCACACATACATATACACACACACACACACAGAGAATATGTGAGTCTTCTCTATGTCTGTTCTTAGGAAGCCCTTTGTCTTCCTAACACGGTGAGGGAGGATTAAGTCAGCAGCCAATAATGCTCACTTCTGTCAACAAAAATACAAAAGAAAAACGGATTTATCTTAAGGACCTTGTAAAGCGCCAAGTTACTTGGTTACAATGTTGCAAGTTCACATCTGGCTGTTTCAGTACCAAAGCCTGTGACACTTGGGAGGATTTCAGAGCTGCAAGTGGAGTGTTCTGACACTGTTTATTAATGGGGAGTATGCCACATAAGTGGGGGATGTCCTGAGAGGGACCTTAGTAGAACAGCGGGTACTTTCAGTGGCCTGTCTCTGTTAATGCACCACGATAGAACATCCTGTCTATCTCTTTTTCTTACTACATTTGTGTGTGCACATATGGCCATGGCCTGCATGCACCGCAGGGTGTGTGCTGAGGTTCTCTCCTTGTCCCCTGTGGGTTTGGGGAAACAACTCAGGTCGGGCTTGCAGGGCAAGTGCTTTTACCTGCCAGACCATCTCCCTAGCTTGAAACAAATTGGACGAGGCTGCCCCTGCCTGCTAGCTCATAATTTTTCATGGTTTACCAGACCAACTGAGATGTCCTCCTTCATCTGCATATCCTAGGACATGCAAGAACTCAGCTGAGACATAAAGAGCCAAGATGACCTATTTTTCCATGTTGTTGCTCTTAGTGAATTCTCATTTTCAATCTCGCTCTCTCTCTCTCTCTCTCTCTCTCTCTCTCTCTCTCTCTCACACACACACACACACACACACACACACACACACACACACACTTTCTGTCCCCCTTCTTTCTGTCCATTTTATATTTTGAAACAGGGTCTCAAGAAACCCTTGCTAACCTTGGAGTCACTACATAGTCAACAACAATGACCTTGAACTTCTGCTATCCCTGCCTTTACTTCCTCAATGTTGGTTATTATAGGTGTGTGTTACCACACCCATTTAATGCAGCACTGGGGATCCAATCCCAAGCCTTCATGCATATTAGGCGAGCACTCTCGAAACTGAGTCTTCTGTCTAGTCTCCAAGTTTCTTTAAATCATGGCAACCTGTTTCCAAGAATCACTTTGCAAGTGATTGCCAGTGTCCTATGGGCAGGACGAGTCACTTGTAGCAAGCCTGTCTTCTGTGTGGGAAGACTTGAGCCTATGAACATAAATTAATCATGTAGTACACAAAGACATTAAGTTGGATTTTGTTTGTTTGTTTTTGGTTGTTGTTTTTTGAGACAGGATTGCTCTCTGTAGCTTTGGTGCCTGTCCTGGAAATAGCTCTTGTAGACCAGGCTGGCCTCAAACTCACAGAGATCTGACTGCTTCTGCCTTCTGAGTGCTGGGATTAAAGGCATCACCACTGCCCAGCATTAAGTTGGATTTAAAAAAAAAAATCTAAAATGCTAACTAATATGAATATAGGGACTTGTTTATCCATCAGCAGAAGCTGCCTTTTTAAATGAATAGTAAGAAAAATTGCTGGAAAAATATAATGACATCTTAAATTTTGCAGGAAAATGGATGGAGTTAGAAAACATCATTTTGAGTGAGGTAACCCAGACCCAGAAAGACAATTATCACATGCACTTACTCATAAGTGGTTTTTAAACATAAAGCAAAGAAAACCAGCCCACAAATCACAATCCCAGAGAACTTAGACACCAATGAGGACCCTAAGAGAGACATACATAGATCTAATCTACATGGGAAGTAGAAAAAGACAAGATCTCCTGAGTAAATTGGGAGCGGGGAGATCTTGGGGAAGGGTTGAAGGGGAGGGGAGAGGCAGGGAGGGGAGCAGAGAAAAATGTAGAGATCAATAAACATCGATAAAAAATCATAATAAAAAAGAAAGAAAAGCTTCTGGAGGAATTACCAAAGTGGCTCCCTTTGCAGTCACTCTGAGTATACTTCAGCCATGAAGCACAGCAACCTGGTTAGTTTGAGTTGGAAATACATCAGTTCTTTTATTATTATTATTATTATTTATTTTGAGCACAGGTTCTTACGAAACTTAACCCCCATAGAATTCAGGAGGTCTGTTTTCTGTGAGTCCACTGCATGGTGCGCATGGGAAACACATCAGCCTGCTCTCTGAGGTTATGGACTTGGGGCCAGTCTGGCTCATCAGTGAGCGATTGGCTGCTTAGGTTTAGGCTAACCCGTGTTTTTTGTGCTTGCAGTTGTTAAGACTCTTTTAATAATTAGTATATAAAACTTCTGGTTAGATTTTTGGGTGTGTCATCAACAATGCCTGTGCCAAGGTTGGAAGGACAAAGTAAAGATGTATAAGTTCATTGTGGGGGGCATGCACACACGCATATGCATACATCCATGTACACACACATACACACACACACACGTGTGTACGGCTGCACAGGTGCCATGGTGTGTATGTGTGTGGTAGTCAGTAGATAAACTCAGCTGTTTTCAGCCTCCACCTCTCTGAAGCAGGGCTCTTGTTCACCATTGTAAACAATGGGGGTTCTCCTGTGTCCCCCTCCCATCTTGTTATAGGAACAGTGATTAAAGACACACACTGTGGACTCCTGTTTTACTTGAGTTCTGGGGACCAGAACTCAGATTCTCACACTTGCATGTGAGCTTTTACCTGCGAATCATCTCCCCAACCTACAAACCCTCAAATAAAAAAGTCAGGTGTATTTCACTGAATTTCAACTTTTGCATCTTTTTTTTGTTTGTCTTTTTGAGACAGGGTTTCACTGTAGTTTTAGAGCCTGTCCTTGAACTAGCTCTTGTAGACCAGGCTGGCCTCAAACTCACAAAGATTGGCCTGCCTCTACCTCCCGAGTGCTGGGATTAAAGGCATGCGCCACCACCGCCTGGCCAACTTTTGCATCTTTATGTGAGTTTAAAATTTCATTTTTTTTCGCCAGGCGGTGGTGGCTTACACTTTTAATCCCAGCACACGGGAGGCAGAGGCAGGTGGATCTCTGTGAGTTCGAGGCCAGGCTGGTCTACAGAGTGAGTTCCAAAACAGGCTCCAAAGCTACAGAGAAACCCTGTCTTGAAAAACCAAAAAATAAATAAATAAATAAATAAATAAATAAATAAATAAATAAATAAAAAAAAAATATAAAAAAATATAAAAAAATATAAAAAAATAAAAGGCTGGGCGGTGGTGGCGCACGCCTTTAATCCCAGCACTCAGGAGGCAGAGGCAGGCGGATCTCTGTGAGTTCGAGACCAGCCTGGTCTACAGAGCTAGTTCCAGGACAGGCTCCAAAGCCACAGAGAAACCCTGTCTCGAAAAAAAAAAATCAACTTTTTCTTTATACTGAGCTACCAAGTTTCCCAGTGTTATATATGATATTTTACTACAACTTCAAACTCACCACACATTTATATCAAACCATGTATTGAAATTATCAAGTTGGTTTCACTTTAAAGCTTTAGTGTTTAAAACATTTTTGAGCACATAGACAGGTACTATCCATTTTATATTGAAGGATATGCTTTTTAAAAGTTCTATTTTGGTTTGGTGTTTTTATAGTTTCTTTGTGTAGTTGATTTAGTGTGTGTGTGCGCGCGTGTGTGTGTGTGCGTGTGCGTGTGTGTGTGTGTGTGTGCGCGCGCGTGTGTGTGTGCGTGCGTGTGTGTGTGTGTGTGTGCGTGTGTGTGTGCGCGCACGCGTGTGTGTGTGCGTGCGTGTGTGTGTGTGTGTGCGCGCGTGTGTGTGTGTGTGTGTGTGTGTGTGTGTCTTACCAGCAGAAACCTGTCCTGGCTTGCGTTCTCTTGCTGTGATAAGCACTGTGACCAAATGCCTTTCAGGGGGGAAAGGGTTTATTTCATCTTATAGCTCACAGTCCACCATGAAGGGAAGTTGGGGCAGGAACTCAAGGCAGAAACTTGGAGGCAGGAACTGAAGCAGAGTCATGGAGGAATTCTGTTTACTGGCTTGGTCAGCTTGCTTTCTTATAGCACCCAGGACTACCAGCCCAAAGATGGTGCCAACCATAGTAGCTGGCCCCTTTCCCATCAGACATCAGTCAAGGAGGTGTCCCACAGGCACTTCACAATTGAGCTTCCTCTTCCCAGATGACTCTAGCTGTGTCAAGTTGACAAAATCCAACCAGGACGAAACTTTACCTCCTTTCTCTTGGGGAAATGCATCGATTATTTCATTTTATTTTTATCTTTAGTGTGTATGTGTGTTATGGGTGTGCATGCCACAGCCCGTGTGTGAGGCCAAAAGACAACTTAATGGAGTTGGTTCTCTCCTTCTACCCTTTCCTAGATGGCCATAGGCTTTGAACTCAGGTTGCCAGGCACCTTTACCGACTGAGCCATTTTACCAGGCTCTGGGAACTACATTTAGCCATATTTCTTTTGGGTAGGTTTTCTGATAGCTTCTCTTGTTTTCTCCTTGGCTGTCCTTTCATCCCCAAGAGATCTTTTTTCTGGGATGTGGAATTCTGGGTTGATTATTCCTCTCACCCACTTTTGCTGGCACTCATAAAATATATAATATTTCCTTCCAACCTCATGACTTCAGATTAAACTTAAACTTGTCATTCAATTCCCCTCAAAGGTAACTTGTTTATCTCTTGCTTTGCATATGTGAGTGTTATATATACTTGTCAGTGTGTGTGTGTGCATATGTGTTTGTGAGTGTGTGTGCACCTGTGTGTGGAATGGAGGTAGAGTCAAGTGTCTTTTCTTGATCACTCTCCATATTTATTAACATTAAATTTTTAAATTTAGTTGGTTGGGTACATATAAGTCTTTTGCCTGCATGTATGTATACCATGTGAATGCCTGGTACCTAGGTAGGTCAGAAGAGGGTGCTAGGTCTCCTAGAACTAGAGTCGTGGATGGTTGTGAACCACTCTGTGGGCTCTGGGAACCCAACCTGGTCTTCTATGAGAGCAGCAAGAGACTCTGGTCTTTTTTTTCTGCTCTTCCTTATTTTTCAGATTGTACCATCAGCCTGTCTCACCACTCACCAAACCCTTTCCCATCTCCTCCATGTGACTGTTGAGTCTCACCTTTGAGATGTTTTCATTTCCACAACCGTGTTTTTCACATTTGTAACTTCTAAGCCTTCATTGTGGTTCTTTTTTATATCTTCTATTTCTTTCTGAGACGCTACTATGTTTCATTTGGTTCAAGCTTGTTTATTGCTGCTTTTGTTGTCCCTGTTGTTGCTGTTGACTAGGGTCTCATTCAGCCCATTTTGGTCTCAAATGCAATATGTAGCCAAGAATGACCTTGGCTTTGGATCCTCCTGTGTCTACCTCCAAGTGCTGGGAGTACAGGTATGCCCTGGTTTTTTGTATTTTGTTTGTTTTTTGAGACAGAGTTTCTCTGTGTAGCCTTGGCTGTCCTGGAATTCACTCTGTAGAGTAGGCTGGCCTCAAATTCATAGAGATCTGCCTGTCTCTGCCTCCTGAGGGCTGGGATGAAAGGTGTGCACCACCACTGCCTGGCTACTTTTTAAAAAAAAAAACATTTGTAGATAATGACCTGTAAGAAGGCTCAGAGGATAAGGGCCCTTGCCACGCACACAAGCCTGGCAACCTGAGTTTGATCCCTGGAGGCCACATAATGGAAAGAGAACCTACTCCCCCAAGTTGCCCTCTGACCTCCATCTACATGTGGGCTTTGGCACAAGTGTCTCCACCCCACCCATATTATGCACACATACACACAATAATAGCAATATTAATAATGATGATGATAATTTTACAATTCTGTAGATAAATACACACTATTAACTTTTTTTTACTTTATAAGTTTATAATTAAGAATATCAGAAAATGTACCAAGTTAGTGTCAAAATAAGATGTAATTCCTGTTACAGATTATCAGAGAATTAGAACAGTTAAAAACCTATAGAATCTGTAAGTGGAGGAGCACACTTTTAATCCCAGCACTCGGGAGGCAGAGGCAGGCCAAACTGTGAGTTCAAGGCCAACCTGGTCTACACAATGAGTTCAAGGGTGCCAGGGCTATGTATGTAGAAACACCCTGTTTCAAACAAACAAACAAGCAAAATCGTAAAAACTGTAGATAGACTGTTTTAGTGGAGAAACATGTAGGCCTTTGTAATGATATGATGTTGTATATTTTGTTTTGCTGTTTTCTGTGGCATTATTTGGTTTATAATATATTTCAAGTGAAATCTCATTCTGTCTATACATGTTTTCCAATGCAGTTCTCAAATGTTAAGTTAACTGATGTGCAAAACTCCAGAATCCGGGTGGATTGAATGTATTTGCTTCCTGGTTTTGCATTCTGTAAAAAAAAAAAAAAATCACACAATCATCAAAAAAATGGAACACACACAAAGACAAAAACTTTTGCTAAAAGTTAAGTTTACCTGGAGTCTCACACTTGCAATGCCAGCACTTGGGAAGTGGCAGACTGATCAGGTGTTCAAGGTCATCCTTGACTAAACAGTTCAGATTAGCATGGGCTCCTGTCTGGGGAGGGAGTATAAAGAAAGCAGAAAACATAACTCCCGACATATATCGTCACAATCATCTTTAAAAGTAGTATTATTTCTAAAGTAGAAATAATACCTCTTGATAAACCTAAGTAAGTTTTTATATACTTTAGTTCTTTTAAAACTAGTACATATTAATTACACAAAGTAGTGAATTCCATTGTAGCAATTTTAACATACATGTAATAGATTTTGATCATGTTACCCCCCTGGGAAAAAATTTTTTGAGACAGGGTTTCACTGTAGCTTTTTTTTTTTTTTTGGTTTTTCGAGACAGGGTTTCTCTGTGGCTTTGGAGCCTGTCCTGGAACTAGCTCTTGTAGACCAGGCTGGCCTTGAACTCACAGAGATCCACCTGCCTCTGCCTCCTGAGTGCTGGGATTAAAGGCATGCACCACCACCACCCAGAGAAATTTAATTATTAATAATGATTTATTTTGTGCTTTGCCAATGTGGTCATGTCTAGTTACTATAATGTAAAAGAGTTACAAGCATGACATTTTAAATATATAGGAGGCATGGTCACAAGTGTTCTGACTGCTCCATAAATCTATAATGAACATCCTTGAGTGACCAGCATTCAAATCAGTAATGAGAATATGAGGCCAGGGATGCAGTACAGTGCAGAACACTCACCTAGGGTGCATGAAGCTTCAGGTTCAATTCCCAGCACAGCATATGCACAGCCCAAACTACTTCATAAGCATGATATTTTAATGTATGTGAATATTTTAACTCAAAGCTGAGTGACTAGAACCTATACATTTATATTATTTATGAGATTGGGTTTATCTAGAAAGACCTCTGTTCCAATTTTGCATGATAAACTCAGAGCTAATGAACTTGCTTTTACCTTTGTGTGGTATGAAGATCTTCTGTGACTGTCAGTCCCCAGTCAGACCTTGTGGAAATAAACCATTATGTGTAGATTATCCTCAGGATCTATAGATAGCTCATATACAAAAGAGAACCATTTGACAGTAGAGCAAAATTTTATAGTATGTATTTGTTTATTGCGCATGTATCTTTAAATATTTTCATACCGCTAAATAGGAGAGTTTGTATGTTTCATGGTATTTTACTTAATTAGCGTGTGTTTTGAAATCCGACTGTTTCCACAAGATCATGCCATCCCCATGCCCTCACCGCTTTGCGAACATCTTTGTGGCATCTCTCCCTTATACATTGTGCCAGTTTTGAAGCGAGGCAGTCTGTGTTCACATCCCATCCTTGTTGCTCATGAGCGAATAATCATAGGAAGATTACTTGTCCTTTCCGAGTGACTTTTCTTTCATTTTTTACTTTTTTTTGGCTTTTGAGATAAGAGTTTCTCTGTGTAGCCCTGACTGTTCGGGGAACTTGCTCTGTAGACCAGGCTGGCCTTGAGCTCAGAAATCCGCCTGCCTCTGCCTCCCGAGTGCTGGGATTAAAAGTGTGTACCACCAATGCCTGGCCTCTTTTTCCTCTTTCCCAAAATTCCACTCACTTGGCACCTGCACACACTAATGGCTCCACGAATGGGAGTAATTGCACCCTTCAGAATTTCAGCTATTTTCACCCCACAGTTGTTAGCGTCACTTGGCTATGGTCTCTGTCATGTGATCAGTTCTCCTGTTCTAGTTTAAAAGTCGCAGAAAACTCAAGCTCAGCTGACATCCTCAGAGCTGAGCTTCTTGCAGAACCTCAGGCTCCCAGGCTGCTTAGCAGAGGTCCTGGAGCAGTATCCTGATATCTTACCGTGTGGTGTATGTGTGTGTGTGTGTAGTTGGATTTTTCTTTGGGCCACCAGCTCACAGATAATAAGACAGAGACTTAATAATTCTGGAAGCTCAGCCTTATCTTGGGCTTATCCCTCTAGCTCTTATACCTTAATTTACCTGTTTTTATCAGTCTATGTTCTACCATGTGGTTTTCCACCTTTCATTCTGCATGTCTGACACTTCCCCCTCCCCTCATGTCTCCTTGCCATCTCCTGCCTACTTAGATTCTCCCCCTCCTTTCTCTCTCTGGAAATTCCACCTATGCCTCCTGCCTAGCTATTGGTCATTCGGCTTTTTATTACACAAATCACAGCAAATACATCTTCACAGTGTACAAATATCTCACAACACACATGTTCACATGTGTGCCTGTGAACGGATTTGTAGTGTGCCAGTGGGCATGCATATGGAGGCCAGAAGTCGACATCAGGTGTCTTCTTTTACTTGTTTTCACCTTATTTTCTTTGAGACAGGGTCTCTCCCTCAACCCCGAGCTCACTGATTTGCAAGCTTAGCTGGTGGCAAGCCATGGGGATCCTCCTCTCGTCACCTCCCTACTGGGACACCACCACAACAGTTTACATGGGTACTGGGGATCTGAACTCTGGTCCTCATGCTTGTGAGGCAAGCACCTTCTTTACCTACTGCTATGTGTCCACAGCAATAGAGGGCTTCTTAACCTTAGCCATGGTCTAGCCTGTGCTATTAGCTTAGGTAAGATATCCAACATAGCAGCTATGTTGTATTGGGGTAGACCACAGGAGATAGTCAAGGTGTAAGAAGTGACTCAGCTTTTAGTGGGTCGGTCTGTTCGTTGTAAGAATTAGACAATTTACTCAAATTTTAGGACTTTCTGTAGAATGGAGAACAGGATTTCACAGTGGCCAGGGCTGTCTGTAGGGACACTGGAAGTAATCCTTCTCCTGTCTTGCCTGCAAACATTTTTTATAGGACTCAAATTGATTTGCAAGAATGGTCCTGATTAGTGGAACCCAGAAAGCCAGTCTGAAATGCATAGATGTGTTGGAAGGGCAAAAACAAGAGGCAGGAAGCATGTGGGGAGGGGATGGATTCAAGAATAGAATGATCCAGAGACCCAAGGGTGCATTTACAAGGAAGAAAAGCAAGGTAGGAGGTAGGGTGCCTCTGTTGCTAAGCAACCACAAACAGGCTTTTTGGTGTTTCCAGAGTAACGGCAGAGGAGGATAATAAGTACTTGAGATGTTTTTAGAAATCACATCCAGTGAGCACCTCCTTTTCCTGTTCTTTGGCATCCTAACTTATTTAATAGCTACCTGGGTATCCCATTTGCTAGTCTGAAGAGACAAGCTAATTTACTGAAGATCAAGTGCATCCTAGACTAATTTCAAGGCATTGCCCTCTGCAAAGCTATTCTCTCCGTTGACTGCACATTTTAGGTTGGGCATGGTTAGCCCAACTGTTTGTTTCTAGTTGCCTAGAAAAGAAAATTTCTCAAAAATTTTAGAAATAACTTTTTATAAAAAAAATGAAATATACACAGAAATAGAAATAGTGTTACAAAAGCTCCATTTATAATAGACCCTTTGATTAATACTGGCGCATCATTGATCTAGCTGCTCATATTCCTTCTCTCCTAACCTCCCTGTCCCTCCTCCTAAGTTCTTGTCCTTAGTTTATTTAGAAGCAAATTATAGACATTGTATAATTCTGCCAGTAAGCAGTTTAGAATGACTCACTAAAGTGTAAGGATGTAAAGGAACTTAACAGCAGTGCAACCATTTCTAAAAGGTAACACTCAGGGGCTGGAGGGATGGCTCAGTCACTGCACTTAGGGGCTGGAGGGATGATGGCTCAGTCACTGTACTCAGCACAGACACACATAATAAAAATAAATTAAAGGTGGCAGGGAGGAATACCAAATGTATCACATGAACAGAAAAAAATTGAAAGAATCAGACAAATTTGAGCAGTGATCAGATATTTGAATTATTAGTGTGTGTGTGTGTTGTGTGTGTGTGTTGTGTGTGTTGTGTGTGTGTTGTGTGTGTGTTGTGTGTGTGTGGTGGGTGTGTGTGTTGTGTGTGTTGTGTGTGTGTTGTGTGTGTGTTGTGTGTGTTGTGTGTGTGTGTTGTGTGTGTGTGTTGTGTGTTGTGTGTGTGTGTGTGTGTGTGTGTGTGGTGTGTGTGTGTGTGTGTTGGAGGGGCTGTTCTGAGGATCAAACTCTGGTCCTGGCAAAGGAAGTTGCTGAGACAGCTCTCTCTAGCCTCCTATCACCAAAATCTTATTACATTTGTTTTATTTGAGATAAAAGAACAAACATAATATTTTTTTTGTTTAAAAAATATTGAAGCGAATACCCCAAATCCTGCTACTAGAAGGTGGAAGAGCAGAGACTAGCGTGAGGTTTCAGTTTCCCCAAACTGGTCTGTGTTTATTTCACTCAGTCTTCCCTACATGGAAACTCTAGATCTAGAGCAAGTATGGTTGTACATGGATATATGATTTTTATTTTGTCAGTAAAAAAAAAAATCAATAAAAGAGAAGACGAAATTACTTAAAACAAATCAAAAGACAACTAATAGCGAAACAGGGTAAGTAGGAAGTGAGGAGTTTTGAGTATTTATTATCTTTGTCTTAATACAATTGCAAATTCAGAAAATTTAATTTTTAATTGTGTCTACCTAACATCTGGCTCCTAAAAATTTAATTACTGGCTCCAATGAGCCAGTATAAACCCATCATAGTTCCTTGCAGGGCTAGACAACATGATCAAGGATGTTGGTTTAATAAGTTGCCTACTGAATCATAAACTATATGAGAAAACAAACATAAAATGGTGTAGGAAAGGGCACCCATGTCCAGCTCCCCTTGTGCATTTTCAGTGAGCGCTGGCCTGCTGTTAGGGAAGCCAAATTCCCTGTTTCTGTACTTAAGTGCTAGCATAGGCTGGGCACTGAGGTTAGCAGATTCTGTCATCGTGTCACATGTAATAAACATTACTTACTGTGTGTTTGATTTTTCCCCTCAAGCCATAACTGTGTTGCCTGATGAAGAGCAGAATTTGAATCATTATGTACAAGTTTTACAGAACCTGATAATGAGTGTTCCTACCAGGGATCAGGGCTTTGAGGAAAAGTCAAAGTCCTTGGGAACTGTGGAAGGTGCAGAACCGAGGTCGTCGCCTGAGAGGATGCACACCCCTGAAGTTACCCCTGAGAAAGACGTTCTGATCAGTCCCATCAGCGAGGAAAAGACAACTTTCCCTTCTAGCGGCTTCACTCTGGGAATAGAGAGGAGAAAAAAAACCAAAAGTACAGCGTTCTGGTCCATCCGGCCAAATAACGTTTCTGTTGTTTTACACACTGATGAACCTTATATTGAGACAGAAGAGCCAGAGCCGGAGCCGGAGTCGGAGCCGGAGCCGGAGCCGGAGCCAGAGCCGGAGCCGGAGCCGGAGCCGGAACCCCAGTCGAGGCCGCTGATAGTGCCGGGGCCTGAAACCCTGCAAGAGTCAGAACTAGACGACCAGCTAGAGTCAGACACACAGCAAAACAGGAAGCAGACGGAGATCCCGAGGATGTCATCCATGGTTTCCCAGCCATGGACGGCAACTGCACATGTCACCGTAATGACCAGTACCATTAGCAACATGGATGGCTCCACAGACTCTGAGGATGTGCCCCAGCTCTCAGGCCACTTGGAAACCGAGAACGTTGAAGACATCTTTGGACGCCACTCCCTGAGTTCGAGACATGAAGACATTTTGAGAAAAATTTCCAATATTAATGTAGAAATTCAGCGGGGGCCTCTTGGTGACGGCAACAACCCCGAGTACAAGGAGTACATCAAGGCCTCCAAGGAGCACTTGAAACGGAGCCTGGCCCTGGCCGCAGCCGCCGAGCACAAGTTAGAACAGATGTACAGTTCTCACGTCTTCCAGGAGGGAGAGACCAGCGATTTAGTTGATGACATGGAAACGGTTATCAACATGCTGTACAATTCCAGGTTCAAGTTGCCGGAGTATTTGAATAGTAAGCTTATACCATCAGAACTGAGAGAAAAGGCCACTGTTGTGATTGGTGTGTTGAAAAAACTATTATGTGTAGATCAGGTAGAAACGCAACGCCTGATTAGGAAGCTGTTAAACAATAATATGAAAATCCTAAATATCCTTGATGTCCCATGAGCAAACTCATTTAAGCAAAGGGTTCATTCATAGGAAAATAAGCATATTAGTGATTTCAAAAGTTGCCTAAAATATTTTCTATTATACTTCCATGTGCTAACATCCTTATGTTTCATGACATAAAATATTTTCATATGCACTAAAAACCTAACAATTTTAAAATAAAAATTTGCTTCATGAGTTTGTGGTTTTTTTCTTCCTCATTAATTCAACAAGTTGTGACGAGTTAGTCTCTAAAATGTTTAAGCTTTGGCTCTACTGACTAGAGGTGTTTAGAGACTGCGAGTGCTGTGGGATGCAGCCAGTTTTAAATAATCGCTTGCGGTCTCAAATCCCCTTTCAGCACACACTCAAGGCAGGTATCAGAAGCACTTCGGTTTGGATGTATGCTGCTTCCTTGGGAAGTGGGTGATATACCGAGACACATCCTGTTTGGTGGTCAAGTACTTGGGTCATTATGAGGGACCCTGACCCGGATCTGTAGTGAGGTCATCCTCACACTTCCCTGCCTTGGCTTGCATACAAACACATTCAAGACTTACAAATCTTCTGATACCAAGTATGACCGATAGCAGCTAAGTTAGCCATATGATGTTATAATGCAAGTGCAGTTTTATTCCATGATGACCAGTATTATATTCAAGTTCATTTATTTAGCGCTCATCCATCAAGCCAGCTATTTATAAATCATAAACATTTATTGATACTCTAGTAGAACAAAATGCTAGGCTTTGGGACAGAGTGAAGAGCTATGTTCCTCTCTCTCTGAAATTATATATTATAACAGGGAAGCTATAGACATTGAACAAATCCATTTGCTTTAAATTTTCAGTTGGTAGAAGCGCCTATGGGAGGTAGCTGGTCTAACCTCCTTTAGAACATTGAGAAGAGTACCCTAAGCAAACAGCGTGTGATCTGAGAGGTGAGATATGCGTGGGGGAGGGGAACGTTCCAGGCAGAGGAAGAGCATGTGTGAATGTTGAGCTAAGTCGAGGATGGCAGGTTCAAGAAGTGCTTGGAGTATAGGAAGGCCAGAGAGAGCATTCCAAGATGAAGCAGACACATACAGTCAGAAAAGAGCTTGCAGGTCTCACGGTGCGCGTCGACTCTTTCATCTTTATCCTGTGGTCGGTGAGAAGCAATCTGCGGATTTGAAGCAAAGGACCTAGTGTGATCAAGTTTGTGTCAGACACGGGGTGTGTTTAAAAACAACACAACACTCTGGGCACACAGTTTTAGAGGCAGGCCGAAGTAGACAGGAGCTGTGCACGAGTCGGCTTTGACTTGGATTAGGTGGAATGAAGCGACAGTTTAGAGGCTGAGCAAACAGAACCAGGGGCTAAGCGCATGGGTGTGACTGAGTGAAGAAAAGGGGCCAAACGAAAACTCCCACAGGGCTGTGCTGTGAAGTGATCGCGTGGCTTTGGGTTCACAAAACCACTGTTCACTGTGTTTAGTTTTAAAAATAACCTGCTGTGAAGAATGTTAAGCATCTGCCAAGATGAGTGGTAACACGGTGACAGCATCCAGCCACCATCCAGTGTGAGCAGTGTGTTCTAACGACAGTAGTGTCTAGACCTCCCCCTCTCCTCCCACTTCCTGTGTGCTCAGCTGGATCCCCAAGAATTTGATCATTTCGTCTCCAGCTTGAACCATGTGCAACTCTCTAAGCTTTTGAAGAACAGTTTTCAAATGTTTCATAACAATATCATCATGTGGCGTTAATGGTATCTTGTCAATGTTTAAATTTAAAAAGTGATTAGACAGTGGGAGATTTGGAGTTTCTTTGTATGAATCAAGATCAAATAAAGTTCACACACTGCTATTGCCTGACTGGACTCAGACTTCTCTTTTAATTGAAAATTAAATTTTCATTTCTATTTCCACTTTTTAAAGCCTGAAACTTACTTATTGGAAAAATGGCCATCAGTACTACCACTTCACAGTGTGGATTTGGCGTTACATCTGGATAGGTTGCTGGACTGTTTTCCTGCCCTTTATTTTCTTAATTTACTTACATTTACTTATGTGTATATGTGAGCATATGTGGTGTGTCTGTTTGCCTGTCTGTCTGTCTGTCTGCCACCAGTGGCCAGAAGAGGGTGTCAGTTCCCTTAGAGCTGAAGTTATACGCAGTTGTGAGCTACCTGGTGTGGGTTCTGGAATACTAACTTGTGTTCTCTGGAAGAGCAGCCAGTGCTCTTAACTGCTGGTCCACCTAACTGTCCAGCTCACACTGTATTTTTGGGGCAGGGGATGGTAAATTGGTGATTTAATCTAGAAGCACTTCATCAGAATGAAGTTTGTGTTTTTGCTTTCTTCTCCCTCCAGTTTCTTTGCTCTCTCCATTCCTCTTTTCTTTCTGTGCTGTGTGTGTGTGTGTGTGTATCTGTGTGTATATGTGTGTGTGTATATGTGTATGGAAGCCAAAGGTTGACAGAGGGTCTAGAGAGATGGGTCAACACCCGTGTTGGATGGTTTACAATCAACTGTAACTAGCTCTGGGGGATTTGATACCTTCTTTGGTCAAACACACATACACACATAAATTAAAAATTAGAGATAAGATCACCCATTATATGTGTGCAAAAATGTCTTGGATGGAGTTGGAGAGGAAGCCATGTTAAAAGGATGAGTTGGGAGCTAGAAACAAAACATGTAAAGACAGCTTTTGAAATTCTCAACCGACTGAGATCTGAGACAGAGAGAGGTGGCAGCTATAGCTGAAAGCAAGACTTGGAGAAAACGTCAGCTTCTTATTAGATAGCAAGTCACTGTCAGGGGAAGGCAAGAAGCCAGGAGAAAGAAAGGATGGAGATGGCCAGGAAGGGTGGAGTAGGAAGGAAGGGGAAAGAATGGATAAGGTGGGGCTTGTAGGTTTGCCAGGAAAGAAAAATGGAAAAAAAAAGGAGGGGTCGATTCAGGGATATACATACCTGCAAGCTCAACATTTGACAGGTAGACACAGGAGGGTCTGAAACTCAAGGCCATCGGTAGGCAGAAGAGGAGGCCAGCTGCTGAGAGTGGGTTAAAGTGTATGGGGGATGCTGGCTAGGAAAATGGATAGTGTAGGTGAAGGGTCTAGGACATCGCAGACACTAAGAAGTGGCCTTGTGTCATGTGCAGCTTCAGAGAGGGCTGTGTAATTGTGAGGTGGTCTGTGGAGACCACCTCCTGTCTCCAACAGGGTTCTTGACCTACGCACCTCCAAGAATGGAGCAAGCAGACAGCTAAGAGAACAAATAGGCATTTTATTGTCAGTTTGGGATTAACAATCTAAAAGGAGGTAAAATAAAGCAGAATGCCACACGGGGTTTAAACAAAACAAGATGTGTGGGACACTTCGTGCCTGCCAAGAGCCATCACAGCTCTGAGCAGTGTTACACACAGCTCCCAGCTCTGGGCGGGTTTTGGAAGTGCCAAGCCAGAGTGCACTCTATCAGAACAAGCCTGCAGACTACAGACAGGAAGCGGCAAGGACATGAATTCCCATCTGTGGCTGAGGAGCTGTCACCCCTCCTACAGTGGGTCAGAGCACTTATTTCTGAGATAATGTGTACATTGGAGCAAAGCTGCGTGAGATAGTGCTTCGTCTGATTCGTGTTTGTATATTGGCAGGGTACGTTGGTTTATTTGACTTCACATAATAAAAAAAAGTAATTTTAAACCTCCAAAATTTTATTGAAAAGATGTTGACAAAAAGCCTCTATCCCTCAGCCTAGAGGAAGTTATTTTTTATAGCATTTTTTCTTCATTGGCATTAAAATATCTGACTAATGAAACCTGAATTCTTCAGTCTTAACAATGTGTATCTTGGAACATTTACTTTCATATGATACAGAATGGGATTTAGAAAACAGCCATTTGTTTTGTGAAGGAAATGCTAATAAATTCTCTCATGAAATCTAAGTAAACTTATTAATGTATTTTTTCACTACAGAACACATTTCACTGTTTCTGCATCAGCATGTCTGAATCAGAAGTTACCATTATCCCTAGTGTTTTTTATAAAGCAAAATATAGAGTACTTAGAGCTGTCCACTAGGTGAGGTTAATTTTTGGTTTGTGAGTTTTTAATTTTTGAGACAGGGCCTCTTATGTAGCTCAGGCTGGCCATGAGGTCTCTAAATAGCTGAGGATGACCTTGAACTTCTGATCCTCCAGCCTCTTATAGATGTGTGTCACTGTGCCTAATTTAAAAAGTGAGGGATTCAGCCCAGGACTTTGTGCGTGTTAGGGAAGCACTCCAACACCTCAGCCACACTCTCAACCTTTGTTTGCAGTTCACCTTTGTTTTACATAAAAAATAAACCAAAAATGAGCGAACTAAATGCAGGGGAAAGGCAGAGCTAGAAGGTGGCAGTTGGGGTTTAAGCCCAGGACACTTCCACTAAGACAGAAACCTCGCTGCCGGGCTGTTGGTATTCCCTGAGGCCAGACACATTGAATTTTAGCTTTCTATTTCTGTTTTCGAGACAGGGTTTCTCCATATAACAATTCTGGCTGTCCTGGAATTTGCTTTGTAGACTAGGCTGGCTTCGAACTCACAGCGCTCCGCCTGCTTCTGCCTCCAGAGTGCTGTAATCAAAGGCATGCACCACCTTGCTTGACAGTTTTCTATTTTAAAAACAGTATCATGCACATTACAGTGCATGTGTGCTTGTGTGAGTGCGTGCGTGCGTGTGTGTGTGTGTGTGTGTGTGTGTGTATGGTTTTGTCTTGTTGAGACAGGGTCTTACTAGGAAGTCCTAGCTGACCCTGAACCTGCTATATAGACTGGGATGGCCACAAACTCACACAGATCTCCCTGACTCTGCTTGGATTAAAGATGTGTGCTGCTATGTTCAGCCGATTTGTTGGCTTTCTTTTTTCTATTTCCTTTCTTTCTTTCTTTCTTTCTTTCTTTCTTTCTTTCTTTCTTTCTTTCTTCCTTCCTTCCTTCCTTCCTTCCTTCCTTCCTTCCTTCCTTCCTTCCTTTCTTTCTTTCTTTCTTTCTTTCTTTCTTTCTTTCTTTCTTTCTTTCTTTCTTTCTTTCTTTCTTTCTTCTTGAAGTAAGATTTCACTATGAGACTCAGGACTCAGCCTTGCCTGGAACTTGCATCCAAGCTAGCCTTGAAGTCGTGCTCCTCCTGCCTCTGCCCCTAGAATTGCAGCTGTATGTCCATGATACCTCATTGAGATTTTGGTTTGAGAAGACAGTCTCTCATCGTGGCAGATGCTGGGGCTACCCATCTCTGAGGCACTGGGCAGGAATGGAACATTGTTAAAGTCACAGTGCTAACACGCCTTCCTGGCTTTTGCTTTTCTATGAATAAGAAACACTGTTGGGCACTGATCTGACTCCCTAACTGGCAGCTGTTGGACTCTCGCTTGGTGCTCTGGCTGCCTTAAGCCAAGGACGGCTAGTCCAGCAGCCAGCTGGACTACACCAACACCAGCACCAGCTGTTTTAGACACGTCAAAGATGACTTGAGGAAGCTACATGACAGCTACAGCTGCTTGCTGCTGAAGCAACCCTCGGGCTCCTGAAGGGACATCCCCAGACAAGACCAGTTCAAACTGCTGGCACCAGACATTTCCTGTAATTATTGATATCCAGGCCAAAGGGGAACACTTCTCTTCCGTGGGCCAGCAGAGGGACGCTGTGACTGGTGTAAGAGGAACAATGCCGTGAATGATCTAAATCCAGCCCTCCATTTTTTTCTGAAGCTCTGCTCTGACTGCACATGTGCCCATTCTGTGGCCATGTAGCACGCTCCTGTGCTCCCCTGTCCCTGGCGTTGCAACATGAGGCTCAATAGCAAGCTTTTATAGAGTGATCCTCCTCGCCTACTTTTGACATCTGTCATTAGTAGAACTGGCTGAACTGGTGGATGAAAGCAGGCGGCAGTGGTGACAGAGGGGCAGTTGGCTTTTACACTGCCAAAGTGATGAGCCAGAGGCGGCTGGCGGCATTGACGGCTGCAGCAGAAGTGAAGCTGTGACGCGGCAGCAGAGCCACGGCAGTGGAGGCGCAGCGGCAGGCGACAGAAGCTAGCAGCAGAGCGGCACTGGGAGTAGGTGACGAGACTGGCAGAGGTGGACAGCAATGGCGAAAGCAGCAGCAATGGCTGTCACTCAGTGATGACCACCACAACAATGGCCCTAACCACAAGACACACCTGAGCAGTTCGGGACAGTGACCAGGGCAGGAGCAAGAGGAATGTGGGAGCCGGGCGGTGGTGGCGCACACCTTTAATCCCAACACTTGGGAGGCAGAGCCAGGCGGATCTCTGTGAGTTCGAGGCCAGCCTGGGCTACAGAGTGAGTTCTAGGACAGCCAGGGCTACACAGAGAAAACTTGTAAGGGATGTTGGAAGTAGGGAGTGGGTGAGAGGACTGGGAGAAGACTTGGCTGGTAAAGTGCTTGTCTCATAAACACAAGGATCTGATTTTAAAATACTTAAAAAGTCATTCTCTTCACTGTCATACTGTATATAATGTATCTTGATCAAATCTATCCCCAGTTCCCCAGTTATCTCCCTTGCACTCTGGAACACTCCTTCGGTGGCATATCTGAGGATGATGGTTCAAGTTGTCCTCGGGCCTCCACCTGCACACATGTGCACCTGCATACATACAAATACACACAGACACACACATTCTACATACTCATACACATACATACACACATGCATTAAAAAAAAAAGACAGGGTAAGAGTGGACACAGAGCTGGAAAACTGGAGCAGAATAGGCTTTGAAGACCCAGAGAAGATAAACTGCAGACTCTGATGAGTAGCAGCATTCTGAGAGCTTTCCAAGTCTTAAGGGTCCTGGGCACTGTAGGCCTAAGAGCTGAGACACCGGCTACCATGGAGGGCCAGGAATTCCTTTGTACGCGAGGCCTCAGAACTGCAAGGATGGCCATGGTCAAGGACTGAGGTTGTCTGACTTCCTGAGCCTAGGCAGGCTCTAGTGCTTGTGACTTTAAGACCCAGTGCCCTGGGCTGCAGGAGGGCCCCACCTGTGGCTGCCCCTAGCAGTCTACCTCTACTCACTGCCAACGCCAATGGATGCACACGCTGCCAGCACCACAAGAGCGCCTCTCAGTCTGGGTAGAGCAAAAGTCCCTGGCTTGCTGATCCAGAACCTTGCTATGTTGCCCCAGGCTGTCCCAGAGCTCCCAGGCTCTGGTGATCTTCCTCACCAGTCTCCTGAGTAGCTGGTACTATAGACACTGGCCATCATAGCCAGGCTAAACAATAAGTATTTACTTGTGTGTTTGTTTGCTTATTTTCCTTGAGACATGATCTCACTATGTAGCCCTGGCTGGCTTGGAACTAGCTGTGAAGACCAGGCTGTCCTCAAAACTCACAGATATGCCATAGAGATCTGCCTGCCTCTGCCTCCAAAGGATTTAAGGTGTGTACCACCAGACCTGGCTTAAAGGATAGTTTTTTGAACAAGCACATTGACTGCTGAGTTAATAGCACATGTACATGCTAACTTGCAATTTTAGTCTTTAAGGAGAATCAGAAGAATTAAACCTCCATCATTTATCTCCACATTAATCTTTGTAATTTTATTCTTTCTCCCAGTTTTGTGATACATTTGTTTTTCTCTTCCTGGTCCCTTAAGGGGGTAAAACCTGGTTGGGGCTGGAAATCTCTGGAAATCTTTCTGAGAAGCACCTTGGCCGTCTCCCATACATTTTGGGACATTATGTTTTGTTTCCATTCATTTCTTTCTCTTATCTTTTTCTTTTCCCAAACAGGCTTTTGCTGTAGACCAGGCTGGCCTTGAACTTACAGAGATCTGCCTTCCTTTGCCAACCGAGTATTGGGATTAAAGGCATGCGCCACCACCACCCAGCTCTTTTTTTATTTTTTTAAAGATTTATTTATTTTATGTATATGAGTATTCTATCTGCATGTACAATTTTATGTCAGAAGAGGGCATCAGCTCCCACTACAGGTGGTTGGGAGCCACCTGTGTGGTTGCTGGGAATGGAACTCAGGACCTCTGGAAGAGCGGCCAGTGCTTTTTAACTGCTGAGCCACTTCTCCAGAACAATTTCTATTCATTTCCAAGCATTTCAAATTTCTACTGTGATAATTTCCTTGGCCCATTATTTGTTTAAAAATGTGTTAAATTCCACCTATTTGTGAATTTTCCAGATCTCTTTGTATTGATTTCTAATTTAATTCCATTATGTTCATAGAGGCTATTTTGATTTCAATGTTATTTTTTTTGTGTGTGTGTGTGTGTGTGTGTGTGTGTGTGTGTGTGAGAGAGAGAGAGAGAGAGAGAGAGAGAGAGAGGGAGAGAGAGGAGAGGAGTTGGGGTGAGCTGATGGGCACACATCTGGAGGTCAGAGGGCAGCCCTGGGAAGTCCATTTTCCCCTTCCACCCTGTTGAGGTGGTGTCTCTGTCTCTCTTGTTTCTGTTGCTGCGCTGTGTACTCAGGATACCTGGCCTGAGAGCTTCTAGACAGTTCTCTCTGTGCCTCCTGTCTCACTCAGAAGTGCCGGATTACAGCTGCATCTGGAATTCAGGTAAGTGCTCTTTATCTGCAGAGCCACCTCGCCAGGTTCAGTTCCTAGCATCTACATGGTAGTTCATAACTACCTGTAATTCCAGCTGTAGGGAATCTAATGCCCTCTTCTGACCTCCAAGAGTATCTGCATATACAGACAAGCAGGCATGTTGGGTGATATTTTGATTGTGTTCTGACAAAGCTTGCTTGGAGTCAGAGGGCTACTAGCGCGTTTAGGGTCTCACTGAAGCTGGAGCTTCCCTGGCCAGCCAATGAGCTCCAGGGAGCTGCAGGCCTCTATCCACCACACTGGAATGACAGCTAATTACACTACGCCCAGCTTTTATGTGGGTGCTAATGACCCAAACTCAGGTCCTCATGCTTGTGTTGCAGCAGGCTCTTTGTGAGCCTCTGATTTCAGTATTTTTAAGTGTGCTGAGCTGTTTGGGGGGGGGGGAAGTATGATCTCTCCTAGAGCCTGTCAAATGTACTAGAAACACACATGCAGCTGCTGGTGTTGAGCCAAAGTTCTACAATCTGTTCTCTAGGGTGTTTATAGTGTTCAGTCTCTTTATTGTTTTATGTCCCTATAGATATCTTCTATTTAGATTCTCAAACTGCTATTGAAAATGAGGGGGTAGGACTAGATTGCTTACTGGTTAAGGGCACTTGCCACACACTCATGGGACTGAAGTTCAGGGCCCAACATCCACATTACAGCACCGGAAGAATCCTGTGCACACCTTCCACCCCTACTCCAAGAAGGGGTGGAGACAGGAGGATGGCTGGGTCTTGCTGGCTTCCAGCATAAAAGAGAAAATGGAAATCCCTGGTTCAAGGAAAGACCCTGCCTCAAAGGAACAGACAGAAGGGGCAGAGGGAGATACCCACATCTTCCTGTGGCCTCACAGATGCACACAAGCATGCACCCTCACACATGTGTGCATCCTCTCGCACAAGCACACACACATAAATAAAGAGTAGGGTATCAAAGCCCCAGTATTATTGGGGAATGGCCAGATTTTCTCTTCTCTTCAGTCAGTGCTTCCTCTATGCGGGGCTCTGGTATTTGAAGCGCGCATGTTTACAATTATTAGATCCTCTCGATGAGGTGGACATGTATGAATATGCAGTGTTCCTCTTTGTCTCTCGTAATATATTTCAAAAATTTTAGATTACCGGAGAAACAGCTCAGAGGCTAAGAGCACTGACTGCTCTTCCAGAGGTCCTGAGTTCAATTCCCGGTAACCACATTGTGACTCACAGCCATCTATAATGAGATCTGGTGTGCAGGCCTACGTGGAGTCAGAATGTTGCATTTTTAGATTACATTTATTTACTGCATATAGTACAGTGAAGAGGTCAGAGGACAAATTGCAGGAGTAGGTTCTCTCCTTGCAGATGCTCATAATATTTGAAAAAATATTTCATTTTTTACTTTTGCATTTGTGCACATGAGTGCAGTGCCTGTTGAGACCAGAAAAGGGTGTTGGATCCCCTGGTGCTAGAATGAACCAACATGGGTGCTGGGAGCCCAACTCTGGTTCTGGTAGAGAAGGGAACATTCCTAACTGTTGAACCATCTCTTCAGCTCCCCAGCATAAGAGTTTTAGACTCAGGGTCTATTTTGCCTGATGTTTGTGTAGCCGCCAGATTTCTGGGTTTTTCTTTTTATGAGATATGTTTCCATATTCTTCTACTCTCGGTCTTTTTGTGTCTTGGATCCAAGATGAATCTTTTTTGCAGGACATATGATTGGCTCGTGTTTGTAACTATTGGTTCTGCAAATTGTGCCCTTTGGTTGGGAAGTTTAATCCAACCAATTGTTTTATGTCTAAAATAAGGAGTGATTTGAAAGGGCTTGCTTGGCAACACTCAGGAGGCAGAAGCAGGGGATCTATGTGAGGCCAGCCTTGTATTCAGAGTGGGTTCCAGGCCATCTAGGGATACAGATTGAGAACTTGTCTCAAAAAATTTTTAAAGGTGGGGGGATTACTCATGTCTGTATGTCATACCTTGTTCTGTCCTTCATCCCAGTCTCTTCTCTTGTGTTTAGCTGGTTTCTTGTAGTGAATCATGCTAACTCCTACATATATCTTTTATTTTTTCCAACTCTCATCCACAGATAACACAGAACAAAGTAATCTTACACTTCCTTACCTAGAAACATGTGCATCTGTCATATGAAAAAGAGAAGAAAGGAAGGAAGAAGAGAGATATTGGAAAGATGACTGACCATAGAGCAGTTATTAAAATATTAGCTATGGGAGGCTGGAGAGATGGCTCAGCAGTTAAGAGCACTTGCTGCTCTTGCAAAGGACTTGGGTTCAGCTCCCAAGACCTATATAGCAACTCATGACTTCCTGTAACTCCAGCTCCAGGGATCTGGTGCCCTCTTCAGGCCACCATGGGCTCCTGCATGCATGCATGTGGCACACAAAAACTCAAGCAGGCTCACACACATACACATAGCTGAAAAAACATAAATCTTATAGGAGAAACATGGCGGCTACAGATGTGGTGCGTGACTTTTCCTGTGTGGAAAGCAAACCCATATCAGACAGAACTAGCAACTGAGGCAAACAGGCTTCGCAGTGTCTTACTGATGCATCAAGCAGCCGAACGTGCTCGGAGAGTAGAATTCACTGAAGAGTACATGTGCTGGCAAGGGTGGGACAAGGTGTGTTTCCTGAGACGTCAGAATTTCTTTTAGATGGAATGATTACAATTGCTTGTAGGTATAACATCGAAACTTATCCAGAAGAGAATTTAAAAAAATTAAAATAGTAGCATTCTTTAAAAAAACACCTGTTATTTGTGTGTGTATATTAGAGTGTAATATGTGGGGGGTGGCTGACACATGCTGTGATGTGTCAGGCGACAATTCTGTGGAATCAATTCTCTCCTTCCACCTTATATGTAAGCTCCAAGGACCAGGCAACCAGGCTTGTATGGCAAGCACTTTTGCCTCTTTAGCTATCTTGACAGCCCCTTTAATAGTATCTGTGGTGTTTTCAATAAGCACGGCCCCCAGAGGCTCATGCTTGAGTACTTGCTTCCCAGTTGGTGGGACTATCTGGGAAGGATTAGGAGGTGTGGTCATGTTGGAGGAGGTGTGTCACTGGGGCTGGGCTTTGAGGATTCATTCCTACTATTCTCTCTCTGCCTTGTGGTTGTGTCTCAAGATGTCAGCACTCAGCAGTCCCAGCACCATGCCTGCCTGCCTACTGCCACGCTCTTTGCCATGATCGTCATTGTTAGGTTTCAAACCCAGGACAAATAGCTGAGGTGCCTACTTGACACCTGGCTGCTAGGTTCTTCCTGCATCCCCAGTCTCTGCCTGTTCCAGGGACCTCCTGGTTGACGTATCCCACCCCCTATCCTAAAATTATCCATTCCAGGGGCTAGGCTTCTCTACCCTACATAATCCAACCATTTTGGCCACCCTGTTCTCCTTTGGACCTCTCTCTCCCCTCTCCCCTGGCACAGCACAGTCAGATCATGTCCACTCAGGACTCTCCCAGATGTCCCTGCTTCCGGCTATGCTCTCCCACATCTCTATAATAAACTCTCCTCCACAATACCTAGGAGCAGTCATGCCCTTTCCTTTCTGTTTCTTTTTTTCCCCATTCATCTGGTATTGAAACTTTTTTTTCATTCAGTCATGAACTCTAACCCTCTGAAACTATAAGCCCAAAATTAAACACTTTCTTTGTAATTGCCTTGGTTGCGGTGTTTTATTAGAGCAATAGTAACTAAGCATTCTTGTTTGTTCTTTCTTTCTTTCTTTCCTTCCTTCCTCCCTTCCTTCCTTCTTTCTTACCTTACCTATCTTCCTTTCCCCTCCTCTACTCCTTCTTCAGGCCCTCTATAGTCCAGGCTGCCCTCAGACCAGTGATGTCTGCCTCCTAAGTGCTGGGATTAGAGGCGTGTGCTAGCACATCTAGCATTCTTATATATTTAAATGTAAAAATTCTCAGTTAAGATGGCAATTTTGAGCCAGGCAGTGGTGGCACACACCTTTAATCCCGGCACTTGGGAGGCAGAGGCAGGTGGATCTCTATGAGTTTGAGGTCAGTCTGGTCTACAGAGCTAGTTGCAGGACAGCCAGGGCTACACAGAGAAACCCTGTCTTGAAAAAACAACCCCTCCCAAAAGACAGCAATTTCAAAATTGGAATAGCAAGAATTCAAAGCAACATAGAAATAGAAAGAAATGTGAGTCCTTCGCTTTCCCTGCAGTTTGCAATTTGCATAGATGAATTTATTTGAAAATTCACAGCAAACCTGTTAAAAAATGATGCCTCATTTCACAGGCTTTGAGGACTGTTCCACAAACAATTATCTTCCAGAAAACTTAAGTTTTTGACTTAAATATGCTTCTTTTATTTTAGCGTTTTAAAGACATTTTCCTCTTATGTGTGTTGAATCCTCCTGTTTTGGTCAAGGTGCTCAGAAGAGGAAGGTGGGAACCTTGCCTCAGATCTTCAGAACAGCAACCTTCAGGGCCTTGCAGAGCCGACTCTGCCGCTGGAACGGATAAAGGTTGTTCCCACCCATGCTGAGTGCTCCAGTACACCCTCCTTCCTGACTTTGTTAGTCAATGTTTGTGCTGTGTTTTCTCCCTGTGTCACTTAAGACCCTTTCTCCAAGGACTGCAAGATCTTGAAGGGATTAGTCTACAGTATTTGTGTGGGGGGAGAGGTGCACGTGAGAATGCATGTGTGGGGGGTACATGTGAGAATGCACGTGTGGGGAGGTGCATGTGAGAATGCACGTGTGGGGAGGTGCACGTGAGAATGCACGTGTGGAGAGGTGCACGTGAGAATGCATGTGTGGGGAGGTGCACGTGAGAATGCACGTGTGGGGAGGTGCACGTGAGAATGCACGTGTGGGCAGGTGCATGTGTGTGTGTGAGGTGCATGTGAGAATGCACGTGTGGGCAGGTGCATGTGAGAA
>PVIU01015420.1:0-48423 GCA_004026605.1 Ondatra zibethicus | reverse complement strand
CTTGTGGGGGAATTTTAGCCTATTTTTGATCAACATCATTTAGAATATAGAGAAAAAAGAACAAGTTTTTGCTTTTTAAAAATAAGATTGTTTAACAAACATTTATTTGAGCAGATATAATGTACTGCTCAGGAGCAATAATTCTGCATTAAGTTTAGTTAAAATAAGTTTACTATAGTGTTACTGTGAAATTGGGAAGGTTGTACTCCATGTCTCACTCCTCTGCCTGTGCAATAAAAATGGTAACTGCTTCACATGAGATGGTATATTAAAAATACTTACAAGCAAGATTAAGAGTAGAAAGTTCTCAGATACATAGTGATTAAATATTGATAAGTCTTTTATATGATTTATTTTTATTTTTAATTATCTGTATATATATATATATGCAAATGTGTGCCCCATGGAGGTAGAGGCCAGAAGAGGGTGTCTGATACCCTAGAGCTGGAGTTATAGGTGATTGTGGGCCAAACCTGATAAGACTGCTGATAACTGAAATCAGGTCCTAAAAGAAGCAAATGCTTTTAGCAACTAGGTCATCTCCTTAGCCCCTTAATGTCATTTTTGAGGCACACTGAAAGTTTTGGGTCAGACCATGTACTAGGATGAATAAAACATAGCATCTGAAAGAATTTGAAGGAAATAAAAGAGTTATACATGCTATTTCAAATAGGGCACACAGATGCACAGCTCACACATATTCTGCATCATCATGATGCATCCTCTGTATGCATTCATTTCTCAGGGAAAGAACTACACTTGATGCAGGCTTATCCAAGTCTGTTTCCTCTCTTTGGAGTTAATAGTCTTGAATGATAATAAGAGATGTGAGGGTGTTGGATATAGTTACTATAAAGCAACTCAGGGAAGATGGTTTTGAGTTTCACAGCTGAATTCCTCAAAGCCATCCTCACTCTTACTATTCCACAAGGTCCTCTAACTTCACTTTGATTCTGTGAATCATCCCATTACCCTGCTAACTGACAAGGTTTTATTTAAAACTGCAGAGACTATTTCTGATATTGCCAATCAAAGACCCTTAATGAATATAACACAAATTTCCCGTTACACTGTATAAATTCTTGTCTCCGCCATAGTCCATTCTTTACAGAAATCTTAAATCCAATTTAGCTCTGACTTTGCCTCAAATGTTTGAAAGAAGCTTCCTCACTTGAAGGTACTGAGGAACCCTAATTACTTAAGTCATCTGTTCTCCCTGAGATCATTTTATAAGTTAGATCCTCTTGGCAGTCTATTAAAACGATGAGCATGAATTGAGTCTGCAGTTAGCCAGCTCTTCCATACGCATATTATAGTGTAGTTTTCTGTAAAATTGTATTTAATAATTTTATGCTCATTTTAAAAAACACATTAAATATCCATCTACATAGTCATATTTACAAGAATAAGAAGTGCTTTTCAAATAGGTCACAGTTCTCTTACTTTCCTCAACTACAACACGTTTAAAATGCATGGGGTGACTTGGGGATATCTGCTTTGCAAATGTTGCCTTTCTTGTTTGTTTTTCATAGATTGTAGTTCAGATCCAGGGTATAACTTCACTTTTGGAAATAAATAATCAAATGATCTTCCTTGATACTCTCTGGTGTATCAATCTCCCGCCCTATAAATTCTTCTCCTTGGTTATCAACCCACTATTGTTCTAGATCTTTAATCAAAAGCATAATTTCTAACTACTTATTGACATTTGTAGTGATATCAGTCTTTTAATTATTATAATTCTTGTATTCTATTGTACTAGAACAATCTTCCACTAACAGACTCTGGGAGGCTAAGTATATTTTCATACTCTTCTTGCCATGTGACTTTTATTTTAGATTTATTGCTATTTGCATGTATATGTGCATGTGTGTACCCACAAGAGGCCCAAGAGGGGACATCAAATGTCCTGAATCTAGAGGTAAGGGCAGTTGTCTGCTTCCTGAAGTGGGATACTAGAAACCAAACCCGAGTCCTTTGCAAGTACAGAAAGAACTCTCAACCTCTGAGCCATCTCTCCAGTCCCATAATACAATATACTTTGGTAAGTGGTATTGCATGCTCAGGTGTCCCACAAATTCATATATTGTATTGTCATGTTCTTTAACCTAATCACTCAGTTATAACATGTAATACCAGAAATTGTGAGGTAAGCTTCAATTCCTAGTTTTATGAACACTGAAGGGCTTTGAGAAATATATCTGTACAGAATATTGATAAGCAAGTTTGGGTCTTCACACTTGGCATGAAGTTTACTAAACACTTCTAGGAAGAGGGATGTGGGCCAGGGAGCTGCAAGAGGTAACTACTACCTAATCACAGTGAAGAATGGATACTAGAATTTTAGGGTTCTTATTAAGCTTTAAAAGAAATAGTTCTGGAAAAATATGAAATCTGGAATTGCAGCAAAAGTCTTCGAGGCTTTATTCTTTTGCACATAATCTTTCCCAAAGAAGTTTCAATCCTGTAATCCCAATACAGTTAAAAAACCTCCGTTCTATAAGAATAAGCTAAAGATAGGACTGGAGCGATGGCACAATGTTTAAAAGCACTTGCCACTCTTGCAGAGGACCTGTGTTCTATTATCAGTGACCACATCAGAAGGTTTACAACTGCCTGTAAGTCCAGTTTCAGAGGATCCAAGATGTTATGGATTATGTGGGCATTTACGTGCATATGGTACACACAAAAGGACAACCACACACACATACATACAAATAAGTAAATGAATACACAGATATTTAAAAAGAACAAGCAAGGGAAAAGTAGAAACTGGACATAATAAAGAATAAAGCCCTTCAAATATGACCACTGTGTGTTTGTCTTTAGCATTAATGTGCTTCACTTGGTCAATGTTGTAAACTTTTGTGGTGTATGATACATAGAGTTAATTTATATTATTATGTTTAGAGCATCGTAATCATTACTTAAAATAAATGCTGGCCTCTTTGTAAAGATTTCTGCCTAAATAATCTCATTTAACCTTCTGCTAGCCAAATACTGAATGAAATCACCATACAGACTTTCATTGTTGCAAAGACATAAATATAAAACGATGAGGAGATTGGTAGAGAAAAATTGAAGACACAAGATCCAAGGGCCTGCCTAGCAGACATCACACATAGCAGGAGTCAAACCAACCAACCAAAAATAAAAGCCCATGATCTCCATGCTGAGACTTGTGAAGAGCAGAGTCCTCTCAAGGCACAGAAGACAGCAGCAAGGAGTGTCCTGGAACATACTTGTCCTATCGAGAGCGGGGCCATGAAGTTCTGGACTCCTGTTCAGTGGTTGCCAGCCTTAAGTGCTCAGGCCATTCATTTCATTTTCAGGTACTATGCCTTGAATACTCCTGGGTGCTTGAGCATGACACAATGGTTTGGGAATCCATCGACATCTCTTCCTTGGATGGAGTATCTACCAAATGTCTAGTACATGCTCCACCCTCTTTCCCAGTCATGTCCAAGCTCTGGTCCTCATTTTCAAGACCTTGTCACTGAATCTCATAGGAGTTTTTTGCCCTCCCCCAAGTCTTCATTCAGTAACTTCACCTATAAGCAAAAAAGATAACTAATAACAATCAGGGTAAAGTTTGAGGGTTTCAGGAGGGAGACAGTTACCACTGAAGTGTACTACTCTCAAGCAGGAAGGTAAGATTCCAGTGTTCCGTTCTTGAAAGTACATAGTCAGGTATTACTTTCATCTATGTATTCTGTAAATTGAAGGTAAGAAATACATAAAAATAACAAATTATGTGCAAAAATGTGAAAACCTCTACAATGTATTGTTACTTATTAAAAGAGAACATGTTCCCTAGACCAGCTAACTCCCTACCCAACTCTCCATGGGCTTTTCCTCCATCCTCACGGCCAGTTTAACCCCTTTCCTTCCTGGCCCTTAGTCTTCCTTGCAAGGACCAGATGGCTATCATGCTTCCAGGGTGGCTACTCTCCTTATTCTTCCTTAAACCACACAAATTCTGCCCGTCTTTAGCAATATCTCATGCCAAACCATACAATTTCTCCAGGCATCTCCCAGCCCAGGTAACTGCCACTTTACCCAAAAGACTCAACCTAACTTCACTCTTCAGTCTTCCCTCTTTTACTAGGCACACTTTTCAAGAACTCAACCAATGTGGCCTGCCCCAACAAGGTAGCAGTTCCCATCTATGCCACCCCTGGTGACCCTCCCAAGATGACCTGGCTACTTCCTGGTCTTGAAATACTATACTCTCCAGTTACTCAGGGTGCCTGGTAAAGAGACCTGTTACTTTCTGTTCTATTCCTTGGTACCCCTGTAAGCTTCACAGCTGTTCCTCTACCTTACACCAGTCTCTAGTCACCCATGAGTTCTTGGTATAAGACTCACTCTCCTCAGCTCTGTCTCTGGGATTACGCCAATGTCCAGCCCACCACCTAGCCTCCAGATGTCAGATTGATGAGAGTGGTAGTCCACATAATCTCATAAAGAGTGCCACTATTAGGAGGTGTGGTTTTGTTGGAGTGGATATGACTTTTTTAGAGTAAGTGTGCCACTCTTGGTGTGGGCTTTGAGGTGTCTTATGCTCTTGTGTTCAGTTCATCATGACAACTGAACCTCTGAAACTGTAAGCTAGCCACTCAAAATTATGTTTTACTTTATAAGAGTTGCTGTGATTATGATGTCTCTTCATAGCAATAGAAACCCTAACTAAGACAATGGGATAGCTGAAAACTCATATCAAAAAACACAACCAACAATTTAAACCAAATTACCTTGCCTTATTGGAAAAACAAAAGCAATATGAAAAACCAACACAATATATCTTCTTCAAAGATAACCAATCCCTTTATAAGTATCTTGGAATTAACTGACACTTTCAGAAAATAATATGTATGAGTGTATGGATCGATAGATACGTGGATGGATGGATATTTTGGTAGGAAGTTGGTGGCCTAAGAAACATATTTTTCTTTTAATGTGTAATAATAAATTAGAGATTTCCTCACACATGCACCTAAACTACAAACATTGAGACATATTAGAAAAAAACAATATCTTTCACTATAGAAAAACAAAAAACTAACTAACAAAAGGGCCATATTAAACCAAGGAAACAAAACTAAAATTATGAGCTTTTCAGGTAAGTAGAAAAATATTTTGAATTTAAACTCATACACAAAAATCCCAAGACAGAAAAAAACAAATAGAAAATAACATACAAAACAAACAAACAAAAAACAAATGTCACCTGCTTTTGTTTCTGTGTAGGTCCTAACTTGGAATGTCTATATTTGTTCCACTTGGAGCACCAGTAGGAGGCAGGAAGCTAAAAACCAAGTCATTGAGAAAGGAATGTAAGGCAGAATAGGACATAAGTGATATGAAAGTAGAGAGTAGTATTGTTACAAGAGAGGTTCACACATGGAAGAGGTGAGGGGATAGGAGACATGGGGGGTAACAGGTAAATCTAACAAAAATGGCAGGAGTATGAAAAGATCTAGATGGAAACTTGCTATACTATAAGTAAATGAAAATATAATTTTATTATATCCAGAGTTTGAAGAAAGGTGTGCTATATGGTTGGGAAGAAAACTCCTTAGAAGCCAAGTAATTAAACAAAAACCTCAAAACCTATTTTAGATAGATACCTCCTCATGAGATATTGAAGAAGCTTAAGAATTCCCCCAGACAACATAGGCTTTTGCTTTTCCTTTTGGTTACCAACCAGAACTAGCTGGTAAGACCCTCCTGCTGAAGAGATCACACCTTTGATGCATGGCAGAAAGAAATCAAGTTGGAACTGAGCTGGAAGTTTCCTCCACACCAGCTAGCTTTGATAGTCCTTGCTGATGGAGAAAAGACATCAATAGTCTTATTTAGATATGAACCCTAATATGAATGAGAGCACAAGCAAGATGTGCCGACTGGCACAATAGTGGCCCTACTGTGGGAAGGGTAACCAGCTTCTCTCTCATTGAAATTGAGCCCTACTCCACAGTAGGAAATACATGGCTCATACTGTAAACCTGATCAAAAATTCATAGCAGATGAGATCAAAGACCCTAGAGAGACACTCAATGCTGTTGTTTAGCTAAATTGACATAGCATCAAGCAGTATAGTAAATACTTACCTTTGCACCCAGAGGTAATTGCTATATTCAGCCTTAATCAGAAACACCTCTCTTTCTAGTGAACAGTGGCAAATGCAGAGATTGATCACTACAAATGGTGCTGATAATGAACGGCGGATGAGGACTCAGTCCTAAACAAGTAATTTATACTATTTTCTCTAAGACTCAGCAAACATTGTGGAATTGCTGAAGAGAAAACATGAGAGTCATAAAATGTGGAGGACATTTGCAAAATGCCATCTTCTTAGCTAGTCTAGCAATTATAATCAGGCACACACAGTAATTGCAAATGCCTGCACTGGGCATACACAAGAATGAACCTGAGAATAGTCAGGCATGGATAAAGGAAGAGCTCAGAGAGACTCATGCTTCACTGCTGCATTATTTGATACTAGCAGGTCCTGAGGGGAGATTAGTACTTTTGGTTGTGTATCCGCTGATGACCCCCATCAGATTCCTACAAATAGTTCAAATCCAACACAGATGGCTCTAATAGAGGTAAATGGTTTACAAATCAACTCAAAAGTCAAGAATCTTGAAAAGGTCTTATTAGGAATGGGGGTATGACAAGGGTTGGAGGGAGATAAGAGAGGGTATAAAGAAGTAATCAGAATATAATATATACATGCATGACATTGTCAAACAACTAAAATCAATAAAATTAAAAAAAATGGGGAAGAAAATGTTGGCATGACTGAATATGACCAGATATCTCTGCAGCGATGCTCATGAGAATAACATGAAGGTAACTGGACAAATGATATGACCCATATCCTCACATTAAATTCCTCAGTACCTTTTGTGTTCTGAATCCAAGTGACTGTATTGTCCAATAAAGGTTAAAATTAAGGCATTTAAGAAGTTCTGCATAAAGCCTGGTGGTGGTGGTCCTAGCACTTGTGGGACAAAGGGAAGTGGATCTCTGAGTTCCAGGCCAGACTGGTCTACAGAGTGAGTTCAGGACAGCTAGGATTACACACAAAAAAAAAGAGAGAGAAAGAAAGAAACCTTGCCTTGAAAAACCAAAAGAAAAAAAAAGCTCTGCATGAGGCATGAGTTTATATTATACATATATATTTTCAATATGTAGTTTCTGCAAGCAAGTTAAATATATCAAGTAGTATTTTTATTGATTATCTTTCTTTTAGTGTGAACCGAGGACATAACCCATGTATTCCTTCAGGTCCTCGTCAGTCATCTCTCTCATGTCAGCTCCCTGCAAACTGGCCGCTTGGCTACTGCGCTGTGCTCTGCCCTCTGCATATAGTTATTTAGCAGAACTGCCAGGCAATCTGCTCTGTGGAAGGAGGCAGTGGGTTATTTTATTCATCATTCACCGTAAATAATCTTCTCATGACTGTTTCTGTTTAGTTTACTTTGCCTTTGTAATGTGTCTGAAACAGGTCCCATTTCTCATGTAACTTCTTGAATTTATTCACATTTTTGACAGACACTATTGTTACTTTCTGAATGGTTCTGTTTTGCCCAATGTCATATAGGTAGCCCAGAAAACAAAATAAGTTTAAATATCAGAGACAATGAGTCTCATAAAATTGTGTGAACTATCAATTTCTTTAAGTGCTTATAAAGATTCTCCATTTCTGTTTAATAATCAACATATTATCTTAATCAGCAGTTGTGCATGCAAATCAATCTGCTTTAAGATAACAGATTCCAAATCAAGTTCCTGCTGTGAAATAATGAGGCTTTCTAAAACTGTCTTGACATAATGGGGCATCACTAACTTAAGATACATTGAACTAATCAAAATAGAGACTTCAAGCAACATCTAACCACTTACATTGGGTAAATTGCTTAGCGTTTCCATTGAGAGTATCAACCTGATTTTGTTAATGGCTTTTCCATTTACTCTCAGACTTCGACAAGTTTGTGAAAGTCTATAAGCACAGCTGTTTAACATGTGAGATGCTTAATTGTCCAAAGATACTAGAATTTATAGACATAGATAGTCTGCTACCATTAAGAATGAAGCATATTATACTTCCATTTATCCATTCATATTATGTAGCAGTTATTCATATTTATTATCTCAGGGATTATTGAACAAGTTTCTGATATCTGGATCTGAGGCATCTTGTTCATACATCATAGAGGACATACCCATGTAAATTTATACTTTTATTGTTATTCAGTTTTGATACCAAGGTAATTTTGACTTCAGAGAGTGAGTTTAGTTTTCCAAGTTCTTTAAATTATGTTGAGTATGTGTGACTTTGTGTGTACTGAAATCAGAGGATAGTTTGTGGAGGTCCATACTCTCCATCCACCATGTGGATCCCTGGATTAAACTCAGGTCATTAGGTTTGGTGGCAAGGATTTTCATCCACTGCACCATGTTGCTTTTTCTTTAATTATACTTCCAAGTTTGTACCAGGCATTTTAACTTTGAAGTTTCTTTGTTGCATATTTTGATTAGAGTGATCTTTGTACTGATGAGGATGGAATATTAAAGTCACTGACTATGTTAGTCACCTACAATTGCTGTTTGTGCTCCTGTATTTCTGTTTAGACATGATCATTTTATGAAACTGAGCTCCAAAATTGGAGTCAGTGGGTTAGAGAGAGAGAGACAGAGAGACAAACAGAGAGAGAGACAGAGAGAAACAAAGTTGCATGAGTAGCAGTGGATCTGGGAGGATTTGGGGGAAGCGATCAAAATACATCTAATAACATTCTTAGAGGATGAATAAAATATTATTTAAAAATATATAGTAATAAAATTTAGAAGAAAGTACATGGAAAGTAAATTAAAAACAATACTAAGGACTTTTGGCTTCAAAGAACAAAGAAAGAGAACCAGAGAGTTGTTCTGCATGTCTAATATTAGAGTTGCATTCTTAAGGGAACAGAGGCTTGTTGTGAATAGAACCTATTATAGTCCTTCCTCAGGCTTAATATAAAGGTTGGTATTGTGTGGGGTCTGAGGGCAGAGACTGAGGGTAGGATATATTCTCAATATCAAGGTTATATTCTCCTTATATGGTTCACTTGTTTACCAGTAGCTGCTTCTGGCTCCAAGAAACTTATAGTAACTTTCACATCTCCACTTGCAGCAGAGAACTCTGTTTTTACAGCAAACACCTGTGCCTGAGCAGGGTTGTCTCCCATATGTACTGGGTGGGAGGCGGCCCACGGGATACTACTCTGCAGTCTATGTACTTAATGAATAGAATGAATCTAGGCATTCCACCTTCTGGTTTGAATGCTTTCTGGCTCAACTCTACAGGAAACTACTCTGTGGAAACTAAGAAATCTGTGTTACTTGAGTTCAAAGCTGTCAACCCTATGAAGAATTAAAATCTGCTTAGCAGTGAGGCAGCTGAAGAAGATGAATGATCTTGTGGCCTTGGGCTCCGAACTCTAAGCCTCTTCAGCATCTGTAAGAGTGGCAGGTGGTCTCCTCAACAAGAAGGTAAAACTACCACCACTGTGGTCACTAAGCTTGGGATCACTGTTGCTTAAATTTTTCCATGGGTCTGTGTTAAGACTCTTTCTCTGCAAATGCTAGCAATAGCCATCTCCATCCAGACATTATAGCTGTAGGCCTTCAATTCTCTAGCCTCACCCAATCCCCATATTTGTGTCTGACATGTATGTGAACTATGGGCCTTGTCTTCAGCTGGGACTGCCAGTCTGGTGTCACGACATCTGCTTGTTTGCCTTCAGTGTCTGATTCATCTCCCTTCTGAGAAACAGATCTTCATGCTGTAGAAAGTTTCCTGCTTTTCTCTGGTTCACCTTTCTGTTTTTCTATGCCTTTCTACTATGCTGCCATCTTTCTCTATCCCTTTTTAAACATGTGTCTGAGAGCTTGTGTTCCTATGGGTGGTGTGGAGCTGGAGTTAAAGATGGTTATGACCCATCCACCTCACATGAATGCTAGCAATGAAACTCTGTCAGAGAAATACATCTTTCCTTGCTACTGTTCTCTATTCCTGATGTTCTTCGTAACATAGTCTCTCCTTTGTTAACCTGCCACTTCTGGTTCATTTGAACCCACAACAAAAATTTGCTTGACAGTTATATAACCCAAGGTATTTGAGGCATTTCATTCTTTTCTCTTATTTTATAAGGTTTTTCACAGAAATCTCTACGCTTATCTTTTGCTTATATCTTAGTCGGTTGAACTGGGTGACATTGTCATTTCTACCTGCAGAGAAGGTGAAATGAAGGAAAGTAAAAGTTTTTGTTTGTACAAATTGCCTTTTTTCATAAGAAGCTAGTTGATTCAGAGTTTGAAATCAAGGGAGAAAGTGAGAGATGATATCAGTAGAGTTGGCCACATCTCGTCCCAACACTTCAGTTTCCATATGCTAATAAGTAGTTGGAATACCACCAATACACTGTATCGTGAATTGCTAGTCCACAGTAAATTCTCAGTAATGTTGGTCCTTAGAGTTGAGTGTTGTTTGCATTTTAAAATCAGCACAAATCCATTACTGAAATGTGGCAAAAAATCTTTTGGTTGATCAAGGATTTAGGATGCCCTGTGCTGATGTGCTGATGTCTTTGTTCTGTGAATCTGGCCATTGGAAAGCTTCACTCAGTTGTGGGGAATCGGGCCTTGTTAGCTGCTTCCTCTCCCCAGCCAAACAACAAGAGCTTTCTGGGTAAAAAAGTCCATATTAGCACACTTTATTTGCAAATGCTAAATATTTAAATTCGCTTAAACCCAACAGTCAGGATGATGTCTTTTAAATGAATATAGAGCCATCTTTCAAAGTTTTTACTCTCTTCCATCAAAATACTTTTTAAAAAATGATCTGTTTGGTTGTTAAAATAAGCTTTTCTTGTAGTCAGAGGCTGCTAGTTCATTCCTGGCTGCCCAGACCCAAAACAATCATACAGAAATGATATTAACTGTAATACTGTTTGGCCAATAGCTTAAGCACATTTCTAAGGTAGAGCTTACATCTTAAATTAGCACATTTCTATTATTTTATATTTTTCCACAAGGCTCGTGGTTTACTGGTAAGGTTATGGGGCATCTTTTTCCTTCAGTGGCTACATGGCATCTCTCTGACTCTGCCTTCTTTCCTTCTCTATCTCTGCTTGGAATTCCCCTGCCTTGCCCTATTCTGCTCTGTAATAGGTCCAAAGCAGCTTCTTTATTAACCAATGGTAATAAAACATATTCACAGCATACACAGGGGAATCCCACATCATTTCCTTATTTTGAAAAGAATTACTAATAACAAGGATAATAAAAGGTGGTTGATTCTTCTACATGCTGACTGAACCTAGTTTGTTAGTTCTCCCGAGTTTGGAATGTGTTATTGATATGTCATTTTCTTTTACTGATATTATTGTATGTAAAAAGTCATAATATTCTTTAAAATAATGGCTATAATTTCCTCATCCTGGTCTCACAAGCACCTAAATCCATAACTAATTGCATAATCAGTTATATACATATAATTATATATATAACTATAGATATATATAGTTAAAATATATAGATATATCTATAGTTATATAGTATATATAATTATACACTACATCAATAACTGTGACATATGGCACATTTATACTTTTATATATAGTTAGCTATATTTATAGTTATATATATTTATATATGATTATCTATAAATATATATTTATATGTAAAACTAAACATTTATATATAACTATATATAAAATATATACAGCTATAGTTAACTATAGTTATATATAGTTATGTATATATGTATATATGCATGTATGGATGTACGTATGTATTTATGTATGTATGTATTTCCCTGAAAAAGTGGAAAAGTAGAAGGGAACCAGGAAATCAAAGAAATTGGGAGTGCCTAAGAATGCCATGAGCACTGGATGTGCTTTTCTCTACTGAAGTGATAGAAGAACAGAAATTAAGCAACAGAAACGTGAGTGGTAAGGGCTTGTTAAGTAAATGACTGATACAATACTAGTTATTAAAGGCACTTGACAACCTTTTGTACAAACACCTCTCATTCCTTGCAATTGGTTTCTTTCATTTTTGTATTTATTTTTTATTTATTTATTTTTTCCATTAAAAAAATTCCACTTCCTCCACTCCTCCCATTCCCCTCCTGCACCCCCACTTCCCCTCCTCCCTCCCACTCCAGCATTAAGAGAGGGCAGGATAACCTGCCCTGTGAGAAGTCCAAGGCCCACCCCCCTCCATCCAAGCATGGAAAGGTGTGCATCCAAATAGACTAGGGTCCCAAAAAGCCAGTACATGCAGTAGAGACAAGTCCCAGTGCCATTATCAATGGCTTCTCAGTCAGCCCCCATTGTCAGCCACATTCAGAGAGTCCGGTTTGATCACATGCTCATTCAGTCCCAGTCCAGCTGGATTTGGTGAGCTCCCATTAGATCAGGTACACTGTCTCAGTGGGTGGACCAACCCGTCATTGTCCTGACTTCCTTGCTCATCTTCTCCCTCCTTCTGCTCTTCAACTGGACCTTGGGAGCTCAGTCCAGTGCTCCAATGTGGATCTCTGTCTCTATCTGCATCCATCACCAGATGAAGATTCTATGGTGATATTCTAGATAATCATTCGTGTGATTATGGGGCAAGGCCATTTTGGCACCCTCTCCTCTACTGCCAAGGACCTAGCTGGGGACATCCCCGTGGACACCTGGGATCCCCTCTAGAGCCAAGTCTCTTGCCAACCCTAAAATGGCTCCCTTAATTATGATATCATCTTCCCTGCTCCCATATCCACCCTTCCTCCATCTCAACCCTCCCACTCCCCCAAGCTCTCTCCAATCCCTCCCTTCTCCCTTCTCTCTCCCTCTCTCTCTTTCCTCCAACCACCCTCCATCCCTATCCCCCCATGCTCCCAACTTTTGACCGGCGATCTTGTCTGCTTCCAATTTCCAGGAGGATCTATATATGTTTTTATTTGTGTTCACCTTGTTATTTGGCTTCATTAGGCTTGTGAACTATAGGCTCAGTGTCCTTTGTTTATGGCTAGAGTCCACTAATGAGTGAGTACATACTACATTTTTTGGGGGGTCTGGGTTATCTCACTCAGGATAGTGTTTTCTATTTCCATCCATTTGCATGCAAAATTCAATATATCATTGTTTTTTACCGCTGAGTAGTACTTTAATGTGTACATATTGCACATTCTCTTTATCCATTCTTCCATTGAGGGGCATCTAGGTTGTTTCCAGGTTCTGGCTATTACAAATAATGCTGCTATGAACATAGTTGAACAAAATGCTTTTGTGGTATGATTAGGCATCTCTTGGGTATATTCCCAAGAGTGATATTGTTGGATACTGAGGTAGATTGATTCCTAATTTCTTGAGAAACTGCCACATTGATTTCCAAAGTGGTTGCGCAAGTTTGCATTCCCACCAGCAATGGATGAGTATTCCCCTTACTCCATATCCTCTCCAGCATAGGCTATCATTGGTGTTTTTGATTTTAGCCATTCTGACAGGTGTAAGGTGGTATCTCAAAGTTGTTTTGATTTGCATTTCCCTGATTGCTAAGGAAGTTGAACATGACCTTAATTATCTTTTGGCCATTTGAACTTCTTCTGTTGAGAATTCTCTGTTCAGTTCAGTACCCCATTTTTTAATTGGGTTATTTAGAATTGACATTGGTTTACAAGCCAACCTTCTGTAATTTCTACTATGACATATAACGTAAACATTACGTTTCAGGTTACTGATACCTTTATGTCCCAGAAACAAACAGTTCACTGTCACCTACAGAAAAAGTCCTATATGTTTGTTTAGGTGATCATAATAGCAAACTCTAATCATGGCCTAATCATGGTATTATGATAATACCTCCAGTAATACCAGGAAAAGCTAAGTGCACTGCACTCAGTGGTTAGAATGCATTAGACACATTACCAGCTGCCCATTACATAGTGGCATAAATATATAAATATCATCCCATTACATAGTGACAATGCTCATGTGAATGAGATACTGATCTAGTTACATTTCTGAAGCTGTCATAAAATATCCTAACAGCATAATCAACATAAACCTTTAAAAGTTATATAGTATTGTGTATGAAAAATATAAAAGTGCTCTTAACCAATATATAATTTGAAGTGATGTTAGAGTTTGTACCATAGGTAGTTATAAAGATAATACAAAGAATATCTATATCTCTTTCCCAAGCCTCCTCTAATATTAATGATTTAACCTTGGTACAGTTATGAAAAATGAAGAATTATTATGACTGCTAGTTAGACCACAGGCATTAGTTGAATTTTAGCAGATGTTATAGTCAGCTTTTCATGAGTGTAACCAACCCCCCAAGGAAATATCACAATGTCAAAAAAAGATGTGATTTGGCTCACGGCTCATGGTGTCACATGATTAACCCATAGACATTTGGCCATGTGAGTTGGGGAGAACAAGAGCATGTCCTGCAGGAAGCCTGTGCTGAAGGGTATTCTTTATCTCATAGTGTACCAGAAAAATAAAAATAAAAGCAAGCGAACAAACAAAGGAATACAGAATGGAATCAGTGACAGGAGAGCTCCTAACAATATACTTCTATTTACATACTTTTTCCAACTTGACCTACCTCATACTTTTCATCACACCCCAACCATATTTCTTTTGTGAATCACCTGTTAACTCATCTATTAGAGCTCTCAGGGATACACTCATAGATGTACTTTGTCAATCCTGCAATTTCTCAATCTAGTTGAATTGACAGTCATGATTCACACTCTTACATTGTCTTCCTGTCCCAGCTGCTGATTCAAGACACCATGCTCTATGAAGTAGTCATATGTCTTATTTGTGACATGTCTGACACTATCTCAAACTGTCCTGATATCATGATATCAGAAAAACTCTCTTCATACATTTTATAGAGTGTCCCTTTATGTAAATTTATCTGATGTCTTCTAATGATTAGAATGAAATTATGAGTTGAAGAAAAATTTCAAGAGGATGAAGGAAACCCCTTAACTTCTGTACTATCACAAAGTGTATAATATTATCACTGACAGCTAATATTAAATTTATCACTGGTAAATGTAATTGCTACCTTTCTTTTTTTTTTTTTGCTTGTTGGTTTGTTTGCTTGTTTATTTTTTATTCACAGGTTCCACTTATATTTCATGCTTTCTTCAGACTAGAGTCCCTGCCTCAGCCTCACGAGTTTTGGGGTTACAAGTGTATGCTACCACACAGCTCATTTCATATTCTTCTTTTATAGTGAGAAATTGACCCTAAAGATTGATAATATATTTGACTGCTTGTTTAAACAATTATACATATATTATAATATTTAATGCAATACCAGATTTCATAAACTTATGGGAAACAAACATTCCAAATACAGAATATTTTGTGTTGCCTTAACCGTTTTACTCATGATCTTTGGCATTTTTGGCTCACTGATGTTCTTTCATTTAAAATCTATTACAATAAAGTTCACTGTCATTTGCCTTGAGAGCTTCTTAGCATGGTGTTTTCCCCTTAGTCTTTAATTATAAACTTTCTTTTATTATTGCTCACTGATTATGTCCTCTCCCTCTTTATGGTGTGGGAGGACACTTACTTCTGAGTGCCTTTATCCCATTAGCACCATATTTCCTAGAAAAACATATATTCTAAGTCTTTCATTTGTAGTGAAACTGCCCTCCATAAAGAATTCCACAGAGATGGAGGGATAGGTGAGAACTCAGTAAGCTTTAGCAAGTTGCTGAGTTAGAGCAACTACTTGGCTTCTTGATGCCACGTTCCCCCATGCTTTCAAAAGAAATTTTTTGAAAGATCAATGCCAGCTCTCCTTGACCTTGTATTGATCCCCTAGTTACAGTCACACTTTCCAATTCAACGTCACAATATGTTTCCAGATAATACTTCACAGTCACAGGTCCTACTTTTCAAACCAACATGACCTTCTTTTTTGTTCCTGGAAGATTTTTGACTTCTGCTATTATCATCCTATACTGGTGACTTGTCAAGTTCACTGATGAATGCCACGGGATGAATGTGGTGGTCATTCTTCCTTCCTTTCTGCATAGCCTCCAAATAAAACTGATATCATTAATCTAGAACATGTTGTCTTGACTGTCATGTTATAGATTCAGCTGTCTTTTTCCCCACCATCCTACTGCAATTTCTCAGTCCTCTATATACAAGGATGTCAGAAAACTTGGCACAGACCTGCTCCTTCTTCTCTACATACATTCTCATTGAAGATGAAGGCATTTCCCAGGTGTTATAATTTAGCTCCATTGTTTTACATGTATATATTTATGATAACATAGTTTTACTCCAGGTAGAATATCATAGCATAATTTTAGACTGTTATAGCAGACAACATGCTTTACTTTCTCAAACGATGAGCTGGCATTCTAATTTAATGGAATTGAAGCAAAACCCTACTATCAATTCCATTCTGTGACTTTCATCTCCCTCAGTCTTCATCATGTCATTGGATGGAGTAAAGATTATGGGGTTCATTGTTTAAATCAACAATGATGAGCTCTCTGTGAGTCCTCCTTTTATCCCAAGCCCAAATTTATTATCTTTTACTCATTTTATTGTCACAGTAAATCAAAACACATCATTTCTCTATGATCCTGCTCTATTTAGTGGACTATGAAAATAACTCAAGTAATTGATTGCAGGCTTCATTCCTTCCAGTTATGTGTGTTATATTTAAAATGAGATGAGTTCAAATAATGTTTGATAATAGTAATACTTACTAGTTATCAATGATTCCTTATTACAGGGGGAAGGAAAATCAGATTTTTCTTTCTTCTATAAAGTACTACTTAATATAACACCATTTTATAATTACTCTTTATATTCCTTGATCACCATGGCAAAGTTGATTTTCTTTCTTTTTCTTACTTATATCAACTACATTCTGCCCAAGGGCTCAATTGGTCATGACATTCTTGGCTTACAAATTTAACTCCCCATGTCTTCAAAATGAATATTTCTTTTCTTCCCTCATTAATACTCCTTTGCTTAATGGCCAGAGGTATATCTTAGTACATAGTGTTTACTTTACAAGTGTGAGGATCTGATTTCAATCTCCAGCATCCATAGAAAAACTCTGATGGGGCAGCCTGGATCTATAATCACAGTGCTGGGAGGGCTCTGACCAGCAAGGTTAAACTGAACATCCGGTCTAATCAATTGATGAGTTACAGGGTCAGTCTGAGATTGTGTCTCAAAACATAACAGAAGCATAAAAGACACTCTGCACACACATGCATGGATATATATACCCAACACATACATGCTTTTAGACATAGAACAACTTAAAGGAAAAGACATGATAGGTACTTGATCCTCTTCTCATTTCTTTTCCCTTTTTATTTAAAGATAAGGTCTCATATACCCCTAGTTGGCCTTGAACTCCATCTGTGTATCCAAGGATGACTCTCCATCATCCTGACTTGTTGTAAGAAGGCTGTTTGTTTGGTTCCCAGCTGCTTAGCCCCCAAATAATCACACAGATACTGTATTAATTAAATCACTGCTTGGCCCATTAGCTCTACCTTCTTATTTGCTAACTCTTACATCTTAATTTAACCCATTTCTATTAATCTGTGTATTGCCATGAGGCTGTGGCTTACTGGCTAAAGTTCCATCCAGCATCTGTCTCTGGAGGGGCTACATGATTTCTCCTCTACTCCTCCTTTGTTCTCTGAGCATTCAGTTTAGTTTTCCCTGCCTAGCTCAGTTCTGCTATAGCTCTGCTATAGGCCCAAAGCAGTTCCTTCATTAACCAATGATATTCACAGCATACTGAGGGGAATCCCAAATCGTGACTCCTCTTCCTGAGGACTAGGATTATATAGCATTCTTCTCTTCTTGATATTCTTTTCTAGTTGTTTCTTGGACAATGTGGATAAGGTCATATGTGGCTATATTTGTTTCACTTTCACTGAAGGGTGTGCATTAAGAATTGTGTAACATCACTCAATATGATGTTTTCTAGATCCATTCATTTGCCCCAGAGCCAGAAAGACAATTATCATATGTAGTCATTCATAAGTGGTTTTTAAACATAAAGCAAAGAAAAAACCCACAAATCACAATCCCAGAGAATCAAGGCAACAATGAGGACCCTAAGAGAGACATTTATGGATCTAATCTACATGGGAAGTAGAAAAAGTCAAGATCTCCTCAGTAAATTGGGAGCATGTGGGCCATGGGAGAGGGTTGAACTGAAGGGGAGAGGAAGGGAGGGGAACAGAGAAAAATGTATAGCTCAATAAAATCAATAAAAAAGAATCATGGAACATGCCTACTGTTCTCAGACATTCTCAGAAGCTCTTGTAATATCAGGTATATGGCAATAATATGATATATGGTAATATTTATATGTATGGTAATAAAACATGTAAATATAACTATGTAATAAATGAATAGATTCTCTCTACCAAAAGAAAAAGGCACTACTGGCTACCAAATGCCTGTAATAAGTAGGTTACATTTGTTCCATTGAGGCAAAATCCATCTTTTTGGTAAAAAAATATTGCTGTTCTCCTTACGATTATAAGTGTTGTAGGGTTTGCCTTTTGTTTCCGAGCAAAACAAAATATAATTATTTCTTTTTTGCTGTGTCACCATTGAGACTACCTTCTTCAAGTCATTTTATTATCAAGTTGAGGAAAAAAAAAAACCCGAATCTCCCTACTGGCACTATGTACAATTAACTAAATTTCATATTATACACATTCGAACACACATAATACACAATACATTTTACTTGCATAGTTTCTATCATTGGCATCAACATTTTCAATTGTCTTAGATATATGAAGCTGAAAGAGGCAGCTGCAGAGTCATGCTCTGGTTGCTGGAGCCTTTGCCCTTATGTAAAGCACACCATTTCCTCCCATAGAGCAGGGATCCTAAGCAAGCACACTGATGATGTGCCTGTATGTTAGGAGACAAAGGACTGCCATCCTTTCCCTTCCTGTTGCCATCCTCTTTGATTTGCCTGTTCTGGGTGTAGGTGAGCAATTAAACTCTGATTCTGTTTCCTCTTTCTTTTTTGCTTTGAAGACACCTGAAAGAATTAGTAAAGCAAAGACCTTGTGTGTTTCTTTAATTGGGTATAAATTCTCCCCTATGACCCTCTTTGCTGTTTATGGAATTCATGGCCTTTTTTTATCACTTATTGTTGTTATATATACATATGCATATGTGCATGCCACATGCTAAGTCTGTATAATGTTATTTATATACATATTTTCAGGGATGAACATTTGCTATTGTTTTTAAAAGTTCTGAGGACAGGCTGTTAGTGAGATAGCTCAGCAGGTAAGACTATCAACTGCTTGTCCTAGGATACCTGGGTTCAATGCGCGGACTCTAAATGGCAGCTCACAACCTTCTCTAACTTCAATACCGGGGAGTCAATGCTCTCTGCTATCTTCTGAAGGCACCAGGTATGCACATGGTACACAGACCACATTTAAGCAAAACACCCATATACACTATAACAGCAAATAAATACAACTTTCTAAAAGTTAGCACTATAGCATCTATTTGATATTAAAAGGTCTTAAATCAACATATTGAAACAACTGTACTCCCATGTGTACATAACAGCCAGGGAAAAGAGTCAATCTCAGTGTTCATCAGTTGAAACCCTGGTAAAGAAAATATAGGAGATATGCATAATGGAATACCATTCAGTCATTAAAAATGCATGCTATTGCTTCTCTTTATGAAAAATGGATGAAATTTAATATTATGTTAAATGAAATATGTCATAGAGAGACAGCCGCCTGACCTCAAAGTTTGTCTAATAAATGTACAGATATGTTGTCCACTGTAAGAAAGAATTAGTATGCTTAGGTAAGCTGTTCTGGGCATCACATGTTTCAGCCCTGTCTTTGAATCTCCTGTTTTCCACCTCCAGCCTCTGGCCCCTGGAGCATCTCCAGTTACTTCAAGGAGTTTTGAATTTCCAAAACAATTTCCAACAGAAAATTAAACTTTAATTCATTTTAACTTGGCAAAAAAAATAAATAAAACATGGGCAGTGTTGCGAAATTAAGCAATAAGAACTGCAGCTGTCAAAGGGCAGGGCAGACAGGTTGTGGATCTCCGGCAGAAACTAGGCTTTTGTCTAACTCTCTGGATGTCCCTGATTCACGCTGTTATAAAGGGAAAATCTTGACATCAGTCTGAAGGCAAAAAAGAAAGAGATCAGAAATTTAAAAAATAACATTAGAAATGAAAAATCTGTGAAGATTATCCCTTACATATAAGTTAACTTTAAATTTTCTTTGAGAAAGATACAGACATGAAATAATATCTAAAATGAATAAAGTAATAATATATATGCAAAACTGCACCCAAACTTTGTCTTCTTCATTTCAACAAAACACTTTTTTTTCTGTAGGAAACTTTAATAGTGGTTTTTAATCTCTAAAACAGAAGAATATTTAATGTAGATTCCTAAAATGTATTTAAGGTAAACTTCAGTTTTAAAATTTTAAATACATTTATCTATTTTGAGAATTTCATATATTTGTAGATATGAGCATATACACATTAATATATATTCATATATATTGTATTTTGATCATTCACCTCCTTCCAACTTCTCCCAGGCTTCTCTCAGCATCTCTAACACCATAACCTCTTCATGGTTTCTTTTTTTATTTTTTCCTTTATAAACCACAGACTCCAATATGAGTTGTTCAAATATACATAAATTTAGGGAAAAACTCAGGGGCATGGGAGACCTCTGTTAGGAAAAGCCACAGCAGTGAAGAAAACTGATTCACCCTTCCCCAATAACCATCAATGGTCAGTAGCTCTCTGCTAGGATTAGGGCCCTCGGCATTGCTCTAGCATCCTTGCTAGAGTGGCAACTGGCTTTCTACAGTGTAGGTGTTAACTGCCTTTGTGATTTCATGAGCACAATGGCCTTGCCAGCTCCTGAAGATGCTATGTCAGAAGAGTCCTCCCTGATACCTGCTTGAGAGCGTTTTTGTTCCCTTTTCATGATGTTACCTGAACTTTGTGAGAGGCATGATACAAATGTCTCTTTCCAGCCAAGTATCCCATAGCTACTTCCTCTCTATACTATGACTAGTTGTGAGACTCAGGGTTAATAGTCCACTGCAATAGACTTTTCTCTGATTTATGGTGAAAGCTGTACTAGTCTATGTTATAATAGGGATAAGAAGATAGTTTGATATTATATCCATTTAACCAAACAACAGTGGTAAGGTTTCCCCTAGGGTGTACAACTTTTGCAAGCTTGAGTTCTTGATCAGCTTTACACCAGGACAGAGCCTTAAATACAATCATACATCTCTTCATCACCACCACTATTAGTAACATTAATGCTACTGTCAAACCAGTAGAGACATTTTGCCATTAGCAGCTGTTGGGCTTCAAGGCTTGGCTTACATTAATTTTTTAAAGATCCTCATGTCCATAGTAGTCTCAGAAAGTCTTGTAAACATGACATAATCAAAGTAAACAAAGAACAACCTAATGATTCTCTTTTTTAAAAAAAATCATTTTACATACCAACTAGTTTCCCCTCCCTCCCCTTTGAACCTTTATTAATTTTGATGGAATCCACAATTTTTTTTCCCTGTGGAAACAAGAGCAAACCCCCCTCCCCAATGCAGCATATCTCCTGGCTTCAATTGTGAGGTCATCACATCCTTGAAATAAACTGGTTGATTTAATTCAGCAGACTTTTTCATTATGTTATGTCTTTCTGTTGCTGTTCTTCCCTTTTTTATTAGCATTGAGAAAATTTAAGGTTAATAAAGCATTATGTAATTTATTTCTGGGGGCATTTTTTACTCCTTTCTGTTTGTTTAACATATCCTCTATAGTTTGATTTGAACTTTTTATAACTGCTTGACCTGTAGGATTGTGTGGTATACCTGTAACATGTTTAATATTATAATAGACAAAAAACCATTTCATTTGTTTAGAGACATAAGCTGAACCATTATCTGTCTTTATTTGTGCAGTTATATCCATGATGGCCATAACTTCTAATAGATGTGTGATTACTGAAGCAGTGCCCATTGAAAACCTAAGTAAGTGTCAATGGTGTGGTGTACATATTTTAATTTGTCAAATTTTGTAGAGTGGAACACATCCATCTGTCAGATTTCATTCTTTTGAGTACTCTTTGGGTTTGTCCCTGCAGGTAGTGGTGTTTGGTTATAGAAAGAGCAAGTAGGGCATCTCTTTATAATCTTCTTAGCTTGTTGCCATGTTATAGAAAACTCTTTCTTTAAACCTTTGCTATTGACATGATGCTATTGTTTGTAGACAATTATATTGGTATAGATTCTTGTATATTGATACAAAGTTAAATTACATTAAATATTGTATGCATGTATGCTTCTACCTCTGTTTAAAACATTGTTTATGCATTGATATATATATATATATATATATTTACCATATTGCAGTGTACATTACTACCTCTGATCAAGATATTTATACATTGTTTACATTTGAAGGTCATTGTCCTCATTCATTGCACAGTTGTTTATTGTCTTAGTATTTAAGTTAGATAGGTATTGATAATTATAGATCAGTAATCATCTATGTTTGTCATATTTATAGTTAGACTAATCAGGTTCTTTAGATACATAGAGATTATATTCAGTATAGATAGATAATCTTCAACCTCTTCAAAGAGCTGTAGAAAATGGCATATAATCTAACTTAAAGTTCCATGGTAGTGAGACACAATCACTCTTGGCAACACCGATCTATTCCCGAAAGAATGTTGAGCACAAAAGACACTCCACCTGGAGCTTTTCCTTTTGGCAGAACTGGCCTTTGGGCAAAGAAATGCCCATACCTTAACCACTGACAGAGATATATAGTAGCCATAAATGGATAAAACAGGACCGTCATATCCTGCCAAGACAGGGTAAAATAGTTTTAAAAAGTTTCTTGCTTTTGAAAATGGTATGTCAATTATGTTAGGCCTTAGCCAAAGTTGGTTGCTTCAACATTGCAAATGAGACTTTGGGTGATTGCCCAGGTAGTTTTCTCTGTCATTTGTTGCACATTTTGGAAGTTTTCAATTTCACTTCCAGTTTACTCAAGTAATATTGTTTCCCTTCTCAGCTCTGCAATGGAGTTGAAGATTAGATAATTGTAGTTACCTTCCTCATGATTTATCCAAGCTTAATTTCAATGCAATATTTAGACTCCTTGATATAGAATGCTTAGTAAAACTTTTGTTATGCGTTCCTTGCTTAATATTGTTTATTTTTTGTAATTTTATATTTGGTATCTGTTCCTATTATATATAGTTATATTGAGTTTGGATCGATCTTGTTTAGACAAAAGGGGGAAATGATGAGGAAACTCTGCCAACCAATCACATCTAGTTAAGGCATGGCTACCTGGAGCCAAGGAGGAAAAACTGGGAGAACTCAGGTGCACACTCTCTCTGTGCGGCTCCCTCCGGACAGATAGGAAGTCAGACCTCCCACTCTTGTAGCGTGAGTTTCCCCCAATAACCATTAAAATATAATTGTTATTTATCGTACTGACCCAATCAACAACACCTCCCCTCCTCCTACTTCCTCCACCTCCCCACAACCCATCCCCATCATCCATTCCACAGAAAGGGTAAGACCTCTCATGGGGGGGTCAACCAGACCTGACTCATTCAGTTAAGGATGGATCAACCACCTCCCCCATATCAAGATTGAGCAAGGCATCCCACCTTATGGAGTGGACTTCAAAAAGACAGCTCATGCACCAGGGATGGGTTCTGGTCCCACTGCCAGGGGCCTCAGAAACAGACTGGAGATTCCTCACTTAGTGTTAATGCAGGGAATGGATCCATTGTTCAGTAACACTATGCTAGCTAACTGTATATTATGGCAAGAACCACAGGCTGAGTTTCCAACTAGCCAGGAACATACTGCAAATAAATAATAAATCTGCTTCTTTTGGATTTTTCTTTTGAGACAGGGTTTCTATGTGTAACAGCCCTAGCTGTCTTACAACTAGCCCTTATAGACCAGGCTAGCCTCAAACTCACAGAGATACCCCTGCCTCTTCCTCCTGAGTACTGGGATTAAAGGTGTGCACTACCACCACCTGGCTAAAGCTTCTGACTATAAAGAACTCCATGTTGAAAGTAATAACTACTAGGCAATCAGCCATTCTAAAAGTTGCCACTGAGTTATAAGATGTTCCTTTTATGCTTGATGATAGCATTTAAGTATAAGTTTCTAAAAAAACTAAATCTTCCATTTTAAACATTTTAAAAACATTATTTGAAAAATAATATGTGGGCAACACTAAGCCCATCTGTTCATCATATCTGGCCCACATCAAAAGAAATCTCTGTATTTAATATAAAGATAAATGAATGTTTTTCCCCCAGAATCCATCTTATTGGTATTTTTGAAAAAAAAATCTTTATGGGTTACATCTTATTGTTAAAGTTATTGAAGAGTAATGGTTATGTAAGGTTTGGATGAGATTTAACTTTTAATGTTTTCTAATTTGTAATTTTCCTGTACTTTAACTCACTCAAAACTTTGAACACCTTAAAGGATTATTATAAGAGATATAGAAGGTACTTGTTTTCATATGAAAATACTGACATTCAAAGGAAAATTCAGGGTAAAACCTATCAGGATTAGGGTACTACAGACAGAGGATAAGAAATGAAATCTTGGGACTTTTATTCCGGATTCATTTGCTTCTGCCTCACTCTGACCCTTGTGCCAAAATATTCCCATTCTATGCTCATTTATTTAAGGGAAGAGAGTGTTCACTGAGCATCTAAAACTTACCTGACAATGTTAGGCATAGTGAATCAATAAGCTGATTAATTTACTGTAAGAAACACACAAAAAATTAAATGATGAAATACAGGAATGACATAACACAGCCAAACTCACACATAGAATAAGTACCAGAGACTGCCTTTCTAGACATCACTCTGTCCTCATTCTGGGAATTCCAACCATCTGAAAGGGATAGCTAATCATCATAGGAAGGAATGTGTGTCAGAAGTGATGCCCTTGTTACCATCTTCTTCTTCATTGCAGTCCAGTGAATAATGGCATGACATGGACCAGGGTTGATAATTATAATTTGATTATAATAGGCTGTTTGCTATGAGGCCATACACAGATGGTGGATTTACAGTAAATCAATCTCAACACTCAACTCTTTCACAGGCACAAGAAACAGCATGTACACCCATCTGCATCTCAACTGTAGAGAGTCTGAATTTCTGACACCTCCAGTGGGGTATGACTCAGGACCACATGACCATAAGCCTTGATTCTTGATGATTGTCTTGGGAAGGAAACATTTCTAGGTTGGATGGACCAATTAGGTGTTTTCTGTTGGGAACCTGGAAAAGACAAGCAAAAGGACTCCAAAGGCAGTTAGAGGTTTTGTTGGGGTTTCCATCCTGCACAGTTCCCACAGCCAGCAAGTCCCAAAGAAATTACACAGACAGTCTATATTAATGATAAACTGCTTGGCCCATTACCTCAGGCTTCTTATTAGAATTTGTAGCTTATATTAACCCATTATTCTTATCTATGTTAGCCACATGGCTCAGTACCTTTCTCGGTGGGGCAGGTCACATCCTGCTTCTTCGGTGGTCTGGGCAGAACTGAAGAAAGAGCTTCCTTCTTCCCAGAATACTCCTGTTCTCATCACCCTGCCTTTACTTCCTGTCTGGTTGACCCATCTATATTTCCTGCCTGGCCAATCAATGTTTATTTAAAACATGATTGACAGAATACAGACAATTATCCCACACCACTTCCCCCTCATTTTTTAAACAAATAAAAATATCCATAGTCCATTTTTTGGGAATGTGGGCATAGTATTCCAGGCTACTTCAAGCTGGTTGGGGGCACTGATAATCTTATAGGGACCTAAAGAAAGTTTAGAATTATGATCAAGTCCTGACTGGAGTATCCTGTGAGTCTTGATCATCTCAGGCAGCAGTCTTGAATCTGTTCTAGATGAAGAACTCAGACATCCAGGCCATCTGTTCCTACTGGAAATTTCTCAGGTGGTCTTTCTTGATCAAACCTGATTTTTCTTAACTCAGAATGAATCCACAGTCTCTCATTTCCTGTGGAAACAAAAGCAAAATCTCTTCTCCAAAGTAACATACCTTTTGACTTCAATTTTGAGAACAAGGTATTTTCAAAATAACTATCTTGGATTAATTCAGCAGCATTTATAAGCAAAAATATTTTAGCAGCTGTTGCTCCTTCCTCAGCATTTAAACAATTTAAAGAGAGAATAATAACATACAGTATCCAGATTCTCTGTGTGTTTTCCATCTTTATGTGGCTTTATTTTAAACTATTTTTTTATTTTTAATTTTTAACTTTGGGCTTTTTGAGACAGGTTCTCTGTGTATCTTCATCCTGGAACTCCCTCTGTAGACCAGGCTATCCTTGAACTCACAGAGATCCGCCTGTCTCTGCCTCCCCAGTGTTGGGATTAAAGGTGTGTGCTACCACACCTTGAACTCACAGAGATCTGTCTGTCTCTGCCTCCCAAGCTTTGGGATAAAAGGTGTGTGATACCACACCTTGAAGTCACAGAGGTCAATTTACCTCTGCCCCCCAACTACTCTCTTTTTTTATTTTTAAGAACTTTAACCTTTAGCCTGCATATATTTTAACACATTCTAAACCATTCAGAGGTTTTATTTGTCTTTGAATTTCTCTTTACTGTATATCTCTTCCTTTCTAACCACATGAGTCTGCAATTTGCAAAGAAATACTTAGAGGATTAAAGTCGTGGCTCTGCTGACTGGATCCAGCCCATTTCTTAGCTCCCTGAGATCCCAGCCAGCCTCATGTCTGAGATACCAGCTATAGCCACTTCCATTGCCACAACTCTATGGCATTTCAAGGTCCCTGCCAGCAAGCAAGCTGCAGCAGTGTGCTCACAAACCACATTCAAATGCTTCATAGTTGGACCGACTGCCTGAAAGAGTCAGAGTTTGCCCTGGCAGGTAGGTCCATAAAGCCGGCATTTTAAAACGGTGCAGCTTTTTTCCTGCTACAGCTGAAAACCAAAAAGCATGCAGTCTGCTTTTTATCAACACTATTTAAGTGCTTCTTGGCAGGACCTCTTAAAAGAGCTGCAAGGCTTTACAGCCAAAGCTGAGTCAGGAAGACTCTCTTAGATGAGACCACTTGCTTCCCTAGCAAGCAGAGCAGACCCGAGAAATTGCTGCTACCAAGAAAACATGCATTACTTTATTCTTTCCCAAGCTTTCTCAGGCTTTATGTGGATGCAGTTATCCATGTGGGCACCATTCTGTAAGTTTGGTGGGAACCACCCATAAGGTCCTGTGGCCTTGGGATCTGAGACTGTTTATATCTGTGTCCTTTGTCTAAATGAGAGTTAGGAAGAATATTCACAGAAGGAGACAGGAAATAAAATACACATTTATAATGCTTCATACTTGGTAGATATGTTCAATATTTTTCCTCATTTACTTTCAAATTAAGCTTTAGATTTTGTTTTGTTTTGTTTTTTGAATAAAAGAGGACCAGAACTACAATGGGGCTTGCTTGAGTTTGGATGTTTATTGAGTAACTTCTAAAGCAGTTCTCTACTTAGCTCCATTTGTCTTTTCAAAGCCTGAATCCTATCAGACCTACTGACACATCTGGCATTGGGACTCCTTCCTCTTCTGCTTTTATACTTTGACACTCAGTTCACTCAGTCTCCACTTGTTTTCTTCTTCCAGTTTTCAAGAGATATGTGTTTTTAGATCATGCCTTATTTATCTTGATTCTTCCTTTATGTTTTCTCCAAATTGTGTAAATTTATAAGGCTGTAAAATTTTAGTTTCCTTTCTTTCTGAACATTAGATCTCATTTGTAGAATCAACATTTTATGTTGGTTGCTGCAATCATTGGTTCTAACCCATTTCTGAGTTTCCATTTCTGGCAAAAACAAAGCAAAACAAAAAAAAAAAAACAAAGAAAGAAACAAAAAGCAGGCTATGTACTGTTGCCATTCTCCAAATCATGCATTGCCTACTCTTTTGTTTTATTTTGGTTTTGGATTCGTTTTTTTTTCTAATAATATCATAACCACTTCACCACTATTACTATAAAATGTTTGAACTCTGTGGAGTCTGTCTCTTCATATACAGGTTTCTTTTCTTTTCTGTTTCGTTTCTTTGTCACCTTGTCTATTTTATCCTGCCTGTCTCATATCCAAAGTCTTAGTTTATTTCTATTTAAATCTTATTAACTTTGCTGGGTCCAACTCAAGTGTCCCTTTTTTTTCCATCCATTGACTCCACTGTGTAATGGAAGCTGCATTCTTTTCTAAATTACCATCGTTGTAGACACATTTCCATCTTCATTTGCCTATATGTATCTGTGTTTATTTACATTATGAATTAAGGTAAGTTCCTTGAAAGCAAAAACTTTATAGCCACAGCTATACTCATTATTCTTTCAGCATCATACTTTACATATAACTGATACTTTTTCATTTTTATCATTAGAACAATATACTTGGCTCAAACCAGATACAGTCTCTAAGTAAGTTGAAATTTAAAAACGATTTGGAAAAGTTAAGGGAATGAATGAAATTAATAGGATTCTGTGGGATGGATAAGAAGCAGAAAAGAAAAAGAAAGGATGGAAGGGCAGAATGAGTAAGACAAAAGCCAAAAATGAACATGTGCCAAGTTTCCTGTATCAGTGAATGAGTCCCATGTTTTAAAAAAAAGTGAACATGTCAATACCACAGACTCATTATTTTCCTACTCAAGATATAGCTTACAGCACATAAAAAGTGTACTTACTATAGGTCTTTTAATTGTGCCTGTGTTGCTCATTGCATTCCATGATCACCAAAGAGATATATAATTCCCATAAACATTGTTTATGAAACGTCTGATAGGAACACCATAGTTCCAATATATGTCAAGATGCCAAAATCCTGTGGGCCTGTCTATGAGGATGCATGAGAGATGTTAGTGCTGTGGGAGAGGGTTGGAGAGCAGCACACTGATTCCAGAGCCAAAGTTCATAAAGAGCCAAAGGACACAACACATTTCAGTCATCTGCTTGTTCTTAGTGTCATGGTGAGACATTAGTCATCCATGGCAGATGTCAAGGACATCCATAGCTGCCCATTCCATAGTGCAGCCAAATGACGTTGCCTCAGGAAATCTATCCAAATATCAATCTATTCAGCTTTAACTGCAGATGTGCAGGAAGTAGCTAATCCTAGTCCCCTTGCGAAGGCTTTCCCTATGAATCAGATGTGCTCTCCAGGATTAAGGAGAGAAGAACATTTAACTCAACTGGTTTCAAATAGCTGTCTGTCTAATACTGTGTTGGCTGTTGTGGTTACAAACTATAATCCCCCAGTAAAGACCTGAGTTGGGCCTAAGTAAAGTATTTTGTATAAAGATGCTTCATCACTTCAATGATAATTCCACTCTACTCCCAGTGCAGGAAGAAGAAATTAAAAATGAGACCCATTCCGAGAATTCTTGTAAAACCACATAAGGTGCTGAAGGTACCTGTTGTCCTTATGTTTAAGTTTCTGCTGCCTCAATGGCTTAGGCTTGAGATTCTCTTGATCCATCCTTAAGGACTTTAACAACAGCCCCCAGTTACTTAGCCAGGAGGAACACTAGTAATTAGGTTAGGTCTCATGCTCTGATCCTCTGTCTTTATCCTTCTTGACTTAAACAATAAAAGTGACAACTTCATGAAGCTATCTACTCACTTTCCCTCTTACATAAATGATTTGAGATGGGGTTGATTTGTTACCCTCTCTGAAAACGTAAGTTGTAATTGATGCTTAGGAGAAGGTCTTCAAATTGAAAACATGGCTGTCTGTCATTAGCTTCAAATGATACAATTTCTCAAATCATTTTAGTTGCAGCAGAGCAGCTCGGAATTTTTCTCTCCACATTACAGGGGATAAATTAATGAATTCTGTGATGCATTCTAAGACCTAGCTTGAATAGTGATGTATTCAACTGTCTTAATATTCAAGAAAAGTAGAGAACTGCAAAGAGAGAAGCTATTAGTCTCAAGTGTGTTAGCTATAAACACCAAATGGAAACAAAGCCACATGGCACAAGATGTATATTTTATTTTGTATAACAAATTAATTAATTTTCTCGTATGGATATGCATTTATGATACATATATTGTGTTAAATGCACATATATGTGCATATGTAGGCTTCTGTGCATGCATGCAGGGTGCAGAGGAAGATGCCAGCCACCTTCTTTATTGCTTTGCACCTTACTTCTTCAAGTGCTACCATGGGTGATGGAAATCAAGCATGAGTCCTGTGGAAGAGCAGCAAGTACTCCTTAACTGATGACTCATCACTCCAGTCCCACAGTATCAGTTTCATTTTATTTATTCTACTTTGTGGGTGCTGGGAATGCAAACTCAAGTGTTAAAGATTGCAAAAAAATATTTTAACCATCTCCCCAGTTTCTGCCTGTCTTGACTTTATACTAAAGATTTATATGAAATATGCATTTTCTATATTTAACTTTTCTTTGAAAAATGTGATAACAAAAATAATAAATTAGGCTCAGGGGAGTATCAACTATCTTATGTTTTTCATTACCCTTTCTTTCTAAATTATTTTTTTTAAAAAAACCAGGATAGCCAAAACAATCCTTAACAATAAAGGAACTTCCAGGGTATCACCATCCCTGACATTAAGCTCTATTGTAGAGCTACAGTAATGAAAACAGCTTGGTATTGGCATAAAAGCAGACAGGTGGCCCAATGGAATTGAATCAAAGACCCAGATATTAATCCACAAAGATATGAACATCTGATTTTTGACAAAGTAGCTAAAATTATACAATGGAAAAAAGAAAGCATCTTCAAAAATGATGCTGGCATTACTGGGTGTCAACATGTAGAAAATGCAAATAGATCCATATGTATCTTCATGCACAGAACTGAAGTCCAAATGGATCAAAGACCTCAATATAAATCCAGCACACTGAACCTCATAGAAGAGAAAGCAGGAAGTAGCCTTCAACACATGGGCACAGGAGACTACTTCCTAAATATAACACCATTATAACAGATACTGAGAACAACAAGAAATAATGGAACCATCTGAAACTGAAAAGCTTCTGTAAAAAAAAAGAAAAAAGACACAGTCAGTAAGACAAAAAGGCAGCCTTCTGAATGGGAAAAGATCTTCTCCAACCCCACATCTGACATACGACTGATCTCCAAAACATAAAGAACTCAAGAAACTAGACATCAAAATACTAAATAATCCAATTTAAAAATGGGGTACATATCTAACAGAGAATTCTCAACAGAAGAATCTCAAATGGCCGAAAGACACTTACGGAATTGCTCATTAACCTTTCTATCATTGTCTCTGTTACCAACCTTCCTGATAGAGTGAGCTACAGGACTCTTTTATTATTCTTTTTAATTTACTCAGCATAGCTCTTCTAGGCTTCCTTAACTTTGAAATGTAATTTACTCTTAATTCTATAGCTCATAAAAAGAGAAATAATTTGACATACATAAAACTAACCTGTTTTATTTACCTTTTCTATTACATGAAGTAAAATAACCATTGATACTTAACAGTTTTGGGCAAAAATAAATGTTTGTTTGATCCCCTTTTAGTTTCTTTTATTTCTTGTCACTCTGTGTATTATTTGTAATTTTTTTTTCTGAAAAGGGTTACTCCTCTTTCCTCTCCCACAGCTTTCTCCATCCTCTCAGCCTCAGACAAGTGATTGGTTTAAAATCACAGTTGTGAAGTAGAGCAGGCCTATCCATAATACCCATTAATACAGTGTCCTCCAGCCAGACAACATCATTTATAATCTGGTAGGGAGGCTGGGACAGCTCCCTATCCAAAGCCTGAGCTTTCCAATTTATTCAGCCCGAGCCAGTGATTTGGGCAGTCAGAAATCTCCCAATAAGCTGTAAATGCATTTTTTTTAAAAAAAGAAAATAAATAGAGCTGTACAGAGGTGTTCGCTTAACAATAATCGGATAAAGGAGAACATATCCAGCTGGAAAAATAAAGACCCAGAAAAAAATAAGCTCAGGTGATGACGTTTTCTCTATAAGAGAAGAAGGAAACAAAATCTTCTGTAGGGTTGCCATGGCAGGGTATTGCAGGGCCCCTCCTTCCTCCAACCATTTGGATTTAACATATTTATTTATTTATAGACAATTCTTGCCTCTGAAGGTGTTTGTACAAAACAGGTTCTGAAAGATGTGGCAAAGTAAGCAATGAGAGTGGTAAATTTCTAAGGGGTATCTTACACAACATAGAGAAAAGAACAAAGATAATAACTTTCTTATTGACTCGTCAAGTATACTATGCTCAAATGTACCCAAATATCAAGGAATAATGGTGAAGGATTTGTTACAACATAAAGTAGGGTCAAGATTTTGAAAGTTTTGCTGTATGTGTTACTTGTCATTTTTCTAGTAATTTTAATACATTTTATGTTACCTGTCAATCAAGTTTTGCCATTGACTGAATCACTGTTATCATTTGTGGAAAAGATGGTTATTTCTTTATCTCACACTTTGATTCACGTTATTCTATTTTCTTGTTAAATTTTTAAATCTGCAGACATGTATTAAAAGTTTTAGTAAAATTTGAACCTCAATGTTGAGGAAAACATATCTTTAAAGTTAAAAATAAAACTAATGCAAAACTTATTTAACTATGATGGCATGATAGTGCTAGGGTTCTAAGTTTTGATGTAGCATGGAGGAAACAGATTCCTATCTACAAAGATAGAGAACAGGAATGGATTTTCAGAGCAATGTGTCTACAATCAAATTACAAACAAAAAATGTATTTTTCAGACATCAAATGACTCAAAATTATGTTAAGAAATGAGAAATATACTTCAAGTGAACAAGCCTCACTTCCAAAGGTGGGGTTGGCAGAAAAGTAAAACAGTTCAAGCTACATGTAAAATAATGTAAGTAAACATGGACTATGGGATTTATTTTGTCTGTTATATTTTTTGTACTTTGTTTAAGTTTATGGAAAACCAATGGAAGAATGAAAAAATATAGCTTCCAATCCACTGGGTTATGATAGAAAATTAGTTCAATTGAAAATTTCAAAGCAAATAAAGATGAAGAACGACAGGGAAGGCAGTCTAAGGTAAAGAAAGATAAGTCTAAAGTGGTGGTCAGGACAGATGACTCAAGTTGATGACTGGGGTGACTCTTACTGATAGAAACAGTCTGGCTAGAGAATATTGCCCTGAACACACAAGGAAATAGAATTTCCAAACTTTGCCTATGTGGCAGACATCTGGCATCATTCTTCTGTTTCCTGAATTTTATGTCATGTTCATCTATTCTGGTTGCTATAACAAAAGAGCAAAAGCCAAGTGCTTTATAAACAATGGGAATTTTGTTTGACTTGAATTGGGCCAGGTCCTGTGTAGACTGCCATAGTCTCCAGGGGTTCACATGTGCATCAACTCTTCATTTTTTATTTGTTTGTTTTGTGTTTTGTTTTTTTGAGACAGGGTTTCTCTGAAACAGTCCTAGCTGTCCTGGAACAAGCTCTTGTAGATGAGGCTGGCCTCGAACTCACAGAGATCTGCCTGCCACTATCTCCTGAGTGCTAGGATTAAAGGCGTGAGACACTACTGCCAGGCCAACTCTTCATTTTTAAATGGAGAAACAACATGAATTTGGGTAGGTTGGGTGGGGGAGGAATATTTGGGAGAAGTGGGGGGAAGGGGAGGAAAATGTTCAAAATATATTGTATAAGAAACAAACCTTAAAAACTAAAAAAAGAAATCATAGATCTGACATCTGTTGTGAAGTTCAGTATTAAGGCTGTGGCAAATCAAGTATTTGACAAGGCTTATTGTGAGGCTTATAGGTGATGCCTTCTTGATTTACCCTATCATGTTAGAATGGGTTAGTTAACTTGTAGGAGCTCATCTTTAAAGATTCTAATGACAGTAGGGAGGGAAGAGTTCAAGGCATTACTGCCTTCCCCGAAACTCTACCTTCTAAAATCATTACCCGTACAGTCAGAATTTTAATACAGGAATTTGGGCAAGACACTAATATCTTAACTATTGTAGTTCCATTATGCATTGTGTAAAACTCTCCATGAGTATGGGCTGAACCTAGTGACTTGACTATTATAAACAGAATATGAGAAGCAATATTAGATGTCATTCCTGAAGGTGGGTCCAAAAGAGTAGGGCTCCCATCTTTGTGACACACACACTCCCATCTTTGTTCACTCATATTTTTATACTTGTAGAGTCAGCTGGAGTACTGTGAGCTGGGCTAGGAAGAGGTTTATATGGCAAAGAAATAAGGAAACCTTTTTTTCTAACCATTAGTGAGTGTTCAAGACTCTCGATCTAGTGCTCCATGAGGAACTAAACCTTTCCCATGGCAGAAGTGATCTTTAAAGGCTTAGATGAGTGTGGTGGTTAGTTAATGTTATCTGTCAACATGACAGACTCTAGAATCACCTGGGATCCTGATGGAAGATTACCTTGGCAGTATAATTAATGTAGGAAGACATAGCCACTGTGGGTTTTGTCAATACCTGGTAGGGATCTTTCATTGTGTAAACGGACAAAAGGAACTGAGCAGTTCTAAGCATAATTATCTATCTCACTCCTGTTTGTGGATGGGATGTGACAAGTTGCGTTGAGGCTTTTCTGTATTGGTCCTCCCCTTTTGATAGATTGTACCTTGAACTGTAAGAAAATAAACTTTCTTCCTTAAGTTGCTTTCCTCTGAGTATTATATCACAGCAGCTAGAAAAGAAACTAAGAAAATACATGTGGTAACACACCTTTGTAATCTCAGTGTTCCAAGAGGCTGCAGCAGGGGTTTGCCAGAAATTCAAAGCCACACTTGGTTACCTGTTGGTTTGAAGGCCAGTCTGGACTAGGGAGAAATACCCCATCTCAAAACAAAATAATTCCCCAACCTAAAAAATGTTCATCCCTCAGTAAACCATTGAATGAGATCTTGGATATTCCTTATATTCTTAGATTATTAGTGTAGTTTTGCAAGAAATTTTGAAGCAGAAGACACAGCCACGCCATATCGGGAAATATGATTATTTTCTCATACAATGCATACTGACTATAGTTTCCCCTTGCTCTATTCCTGCAAATTTCCCCTCACCTCCTTCCCCAGAAGATCTACTCCCTTTCTGTCTCTCATTAGAAAATAACAGATATCTAAGAGATAATGACAAAATAAAATGTAATAAGATGAAACAAAAACTACCATACTCACAATCAGGATTCCCATAAAAATACTAATATAATAGCTATAATACATATACTTAGATTTGGTGCAGACATGTGTAGACCCTGTGCTTGCTGAGCCAATCTCTGTGAACTTATGCATCTTGCACAGCTAATTCAGGAGGTATTTTTCTCTTGGTGCATGCAAAGCTCTGCAGCAAATGCTAAGGAGAAGGGCTTTGCAGTTGGTAACGGGTTGTGACCATTTCACTTGTACAATGACTAACGGTGCTGATCTCTGGCTACCAGGCTCTACAACAATTGGGTTAGCTGCTCTCTTATTTTTAACTCTTGAGGGAGGGATATTAAAAGAATCAAGTAAGTAGATTGCTTCGTGGAAATAGAAAATAACAGAGATTTATAGGAGCTACGAGGAACAGATGGAATTTTAGGGAACACGGAAATAAAGTTCCATACAAAATATGAATCTACTTGGCATTGTTGACTTTTACTATGCTCCAGTAGTAGAAACTAAAGTTCAGGAAAGGAGCTTTTGAACTTTAATAACTATATGCCTATTTGTATATATCAATAAACTCAAAGGTTTTATGAACGCTTAAAGTTTTTAAAATCTTGCAAGCTTTCTCATTAGATTCTCACTGCAACTGAAATAAAGTAACATCATAAACAACCACTTTGCAAAAGAAAAGAATTTATGGGATAATAAATGCTATTTAAATCATTTGTGTTTCTTATAAAGCCGGGTAACAAAAGATAACTGATTCAGGTAAAACCAAACGTTCCCAAAGGATCATGGCACAAATGAGAAAGGGTATCATCATACTGTTTCTCTTAAATGTCTGGGATTTCAGAAGTGGGATTTAAATCTCAAGCATGCTCTTATCTTTACTAGCTCCTGGAGACAGTGCTGTCACATATTCTGAAGTATGAGGTAGTCTTCCAGATTTAGTCATTTTTCAGCGCAGCGTGCTAGCAATAACCCCATGAAGAAAAACAGAACTAGGTTTTGTTCCTTTGTGGAGGAGAAAGGCAATGGTTCGGGTGTCGGCTACGGCAGATACATGTGCAGGGTGGCTCTTGTTTAGTGGCCGCTCTTATCTTAATCAAAAGTTTTATCATGAGAGTAGAAGATAGGCTTCACTTACCATTGTTGGGAATATGTAAAATAATTTCAAATGTTCTTTGGCATATTATTTGGCATGCCGTAGAAACAGCGTTGTTTATTTGAGTCTTAAAGCTGATGGGAGAAGTGGTTTGCAAACCTTCTAGTACTGCAGAGGACCCAGCCTTCTACAGGTCAGGGAGACTGGGACAAAAATGCGGAGTTGAAGAGAAAAACACACAAACTTCTTTTCTGAGGGACAAAAGCTTCTTTTTCTTTTTTTTTTTTCTGTTGTTTGTTCTTCTCTGTTCTGTTTCTGTTCTGTTCTTCTGTCCTGATGTTTCCCTTCTTTCTCTTTCCTGATGGTTTCTTTCCTGTTGACTTCCTCCTTCCTGACTTTATTTTTACCCCTACAGTTTATATATCCTAACATAATCTTTCAATCAATATAAAAATTACAATGTGATCACTTCCTACTTTGCAAGTGAAGGATTACAATGAATACAAGTAAAAAAAAAACATGTTTTCCATATGTCTTATATAACTAACATTTTGCATATTACAGGTGAACAACAAATTATTTGCAGGAACCCACATACACTCATGTCCCATCAACTTGCTATAGATTAACCAAGTATAAGAAAGCAAGATACCCTTTTTTCAACCAGTTCTTTTACTGGCAGGCTGCACTTTGCGCTTACAAAGAAAGGACGAATCATTTTATTGTTTATCTCAAAAGCTAATATTATAAAATAATCTTAAAAGAATCATAGATTTAAGCTTTTACATATGAAAAACAATCAGCCATTTCAACATTAAGTTCTCAGATAGCATACCCACCCATCAACTGCTTTCTTATTAAATCATATCAGGAAGCTGAAAGCAGAAAAGTGTACAAAAAAATCAATCATCAGCTTTGATCACCAATCTATTCTAGCAAGAGAGGTACATCAACCTGCAATACCCAGGCTGCCATTGTTCCTGTTCCCTGACCTCAACAAGTTCCCAAGTCAACTATTGAAAGTGTGCTTTTCTAAACTTTAAATTGTTGCTGAAGATTTTCTACATCAAAGTCATTAACAGAAACATCTTACCTATCCTTAATTTACTAAGATGTTGGAGCCCTTGTGAGAGAACCAACCTTGTACTTCTAAAGTAATGTACCCCTGATTCCCTTCATCTTTGTTCACACAAGGAAAAACCTTTAACTGTAGTTGATGACTGGGAAAACAGCAAAACCCATTGTCCCTGGCATTCTTATGTGAAATTCTTATACCCACGAAGCCACGACAATGATGATAAACATCACTGGATCATAAAAACTAGTTTATTTTTCCTGTTCTTCTATGTTCCATTTCTCAGAAGTACATCTACTTACTCTTCTTCTCTTCCTCAAATGTGTCAACTTTCACATAAACATGCTTCAAATGGGATTTTATTTCCTGTTGTAAACAATCAAATTGTTGCCTAATACAAGCCACAGAACTCTGCAGGTAATATCAAGGTCTCTTGTCAGAAAATTTGTGCAAGGAAAAATACTGATCCAAAGCGATATGGCTCTGTATTCAAAACCTCTTGCCTTGTGGGCTGGGCAAGTATACTGTGCTATTCAGGCTTTCTCCAGGGACAGTGTCCATGAATTTCCACAGGGCTTCATTTCTTGTAGATGAACCATAAAGATGCTGGAAGGGCTAAGTTCAGGCATCTGTGTGTAGTGATAAATCCTCAACACATGCTTTCTTGAGGACCTGTAAGAAACATTTTCAGCTATGTACAGTTTGCCTTTTAGGGATGAGAAAGAGAGAAGATTTCGGTTTTTTCTTTTTTATTGCTTTATAAATAATACCATTCAAAATTTCCACCTCCTCCCATTTCCCCCCGGCTCCCCCACATCCCTTCCCCCCTCCCCCTCCAGTCCTAAGAGAGGGCAGGGAACCCTGTTCTGTGGGAAGTCCAAGGCCCTCCCCCCTCCATCCAGGCCTAGGAAGGTGTGCATCCAAACTGACTAGGATCCCAAAAAGCCAGTACATGCAGTAGAATCAAATCCCATGGCCATTATCATTGGCTTCTCAGTCAGCCCCCATTGTCAGCCACATTCAGAGAGTCCGGTTTGATCACATTCTCGTTCAGTCCCAGTCCAGCTGGCCTTGGTGAGCTCCCATTAGATCAGTCGCACTGTCTCAGTGGGTGGACCAACCCGTCGTTGTCCTGACTTCCTTGCTCATCATCTCCCTCCTTCTGCTCTTCAACTGGACCTTGGGAGCTCAGTCCAGTGCTCCAGTGTGGGTCTCTGTTTCTATCTCCATCCATAGCCAGACAAAGGTTCTATGGTGATATTCAAGATATTCAGCACTGTGGCTATGGGATAAGGCCAGTTCAGGCACCCTCTCCTCTGCTGCCCAAGGACCTAGCTGGGGACAACCCCTTGGATACCTGGGAACCCCTCTAAAGCCAAGTCTCTTGCCAACCCTAAAATGGCTCCCTTTATTAAGGCATCTTCTTCCTTGCTCCCATATCCGCCCTTCCTCCATCTAAACCATCCCACTCCCCCAAGCTCTCTCCAATCCTGACCTTCTCCCTTCTCTCTCCCCCCTTCCCTTTCCCCCACCCCACATCCACCCCCATGCTCCCAACTTTTGCCCGGCGATCTTGTCTGCTTCCAATTTCCAGGAGAATCTTTATATGTTTTTCGTTGGGTTCACCTTATTATTTAGCTTCTCTAGGATCATGAACTATAGGCTCAATGTCCTTTGTTTATGGCTAGAATCCACTAATGAGTGAGTACATACCATATTCATATTTTTGGGTCTGGGTTATCTCACTCAGGATAGTGTTTTCTATTTCCATCCATTTGCATGCAAAATTCAAAATGTCATTGTTTTTTTACAGCTGAGTAGTATTCAAATGTGTATACGTGCCACACTTTCTTTATCCATTCTTCCACTGAGGGGCATCTAGGTTGTTTCCAGGTTCTGGCTATTACAAATAATGCTGCTATGAACATAGTTGAACAAATGCTTTGAGATACCCTCTTACACCTGTCAGAATGGCTAAAATCAAAAACACCAATGATAGCCTATAGTGGAGAGGATGTGGAGTAAGGGGAACACTCATTCATTGCTAGGGGAATGCAAACGTGTGCAACCACTTTGGAAATCAGTGTGGCAGTTTCTCAGGAAACTGGGAGTCAACCTACCTCAGGATCCCTTGGGAATATACCCAAGAGATGCCCAATCATACTACAAAAGCATTTGTTCAACTATGTTCATAGCAGAGAGAAGATTTCAAATTGGCTCTGTGTAATGGAACAAAGAAGCCTTTTATCAATATGGACTCTTTGATTGGTTCAATTTCTCAAATATTCTAATTATTTCTACAGAAAAAAATAAACACTATACATCTATTCAAATTACCTATTGAAATAGAAGACAACATGAAAAGGATCATGAGATTAAAGGGCAAAATTTCTTACCGTGGGTGAAATAACATTTTGATAGCTTTTTAGATTGAGTTAACATTTTGGCATTCACTTGGGATGAGAGATCATTAGAATAGATTGATTCATTGATTGCTTAATCAGAGCATTGACAAATTGTATTACAGGAACTGGGAAGATGGCTTGGTTTCTAGAATGCTTTCTAAGCATGAGAATCTGAGTACAAATCCCCAGTAACAACATAAAATGTAAGACATTCCTATGCACATCTGTAATCCCACGCTGGAAAGTAGAGACAGGCACATCCCTAGAATTTGCTGGGCACTCAAACTAACTGAACTCATTGAGTTTAAGAATTAGTGAGTGACACTATATGAAAACATAAGGTGTATATCAGTTGAGGAAGATTCCTAGTATCAACTTTTGGCCTTCATACATATGCACAAGAAGACATATATTACTAAATGCATAAATCCACACACATGCATAGATACACACACACACACACATATACACACAACTGTTTTAGTTCAAATTTTTTTTTCTTACTCTGACTTCTCTGGTTCTGACTGTGTTCCTTATAGGCTCAAGCAGCGTAAATAAGATGTGATATTTTCTGATTACTGTGCAGTGTGAGAAAGTCCTTTGTGACTGAGAACACACACTTAAGGAAGTTAACTACAATGGAATCATATTCCATTCTGCTGCCCTGGACAATTTTATTTGCATGCAATCTGTGGAGACCTTGAAACAAAAACTAAATCACTAAAGATAATTGGTGAGTGAGAGAAGCCATTAGAAAGTAAAGCTTACAAGCAGGGCCTACAAATAAATTCCATTTATTTCTAAACCAAGGTCAAGTTTTTATGTTTGGAAATTGATTTTAAAGGTGGTTGTGAGATATAGGCATGTAAACCTCCTAAGCTTTCATTCTCTCACTCTATTGGTTTTTACAGGAATGTCTCACAGCCATACGGCAGACATTCATGTTTTATAATGTCTTTTGTGGTAGTTTATGACTGTGCACTTTGTATAGCAGTAGCCACAATAATGATAATAAAGTAGCTAACTGTGTGTTGAACACTGCATGTATAATAACTCATTTAATTTTCTCAATCTTCTAAGGCAGGTACTCTTGTCAACTCTAGTAAGGAGGCAGTTTCCTCAAGGTTTGGAAAACAAGTCAGCTGGTTCCTGGGAAGTGAGCAGTTCAGGAAAAGGAATACTCTGGATAAAACAAAGGAGAAGCTGTGTAACAGAAGGGTGGCAGCGTTCCTGGGGCGACAAAGGGCAAAAGCTTCAGCATCAAGCCCTGATCAGAGTGCTTCCCCCGCAACTGCTAAATAGCTGTGGCTCAGATAGGAAGAGGGTTCCTCGAGCCAAAGTGTGTGGAGATAAAGCAGGTGTTTAGAATTACCAACATGCCAAGGAGATTTAAACACAAATAAAAGATATTTGCGTTAAATGGCATTCAGTACAGTTTTAGAAAGGACAAATGAATGTCTTGTGACTGCAGCAGACAAAGCCTGTTACAGTGGAGGCCCTTGCGTTCCCCATGCACTTCATCACTTCCAGAAGTGACAGCGTTTTTCTATTTATGGATTAAGGGTAAAACTAGCTTATCATTGACTCAGATAGGAAATAATTTGGTATCTGAAATTTGTGAGGAATTTAATATCAAAATAGAAAAGGTACCTTATCTGAGACAATTTGAAGACATTCTTTGGTCAAATGTCATTAAGTTTATGTGTACTTCTCTTGTGAATTCCCATTTAGCTGCAGTCATGAAAGAGTCTGCGCATCCAGACCAGCATGGGGGGATCACTCCAGAGTTCTTGCAAACTGCAGTGCCAAGTAACTTTGTTTCCCTCTGTGAGTCTGTTCCTGCTTATCGACTTTTCCCTACATTTTCTATGATTAAAAAGCATATTTGTTCCCAGGAGAAATTATGAGTTTTACAAATAAGCAAGAATGAAGGGAGTTCATTATTGTTAGCCAGTCTATAAGAACCACAGAAGTTGGTCCTGCAAGGCAAAATGGGGAGAAAAGGTGAAAAGAAAAAATACAGATAGGAGGAAGTTGTACAAAACTTTAAGGTAAAGGGGGACATACAGACAGATGCAGTAACTGGTGATATAATAATGTTAATGCATGAATTTAAATACGAACAACATAAAAAGTAACCAGGATGAAAAACTGACACTGATATGGGGTAGTTTTGTATGAGGTTGCAGTTCAGTTAGTGTCAAAAGAGAGTACTTTATCTTTAAATACTATATGTTGTTGCATTGGTAATTTCTACGCTTTTTTTAACACACTGTGAATTTTTCTAAAGCAAAGGAGTCAATAGTTACTGCTGAGAATATGAAGGAACATAACACAAAAGAAAGCAGCAAGAGTAAACAGAGGGATTATAAGAGCATCAAGATACTTATAAACAAATAAAAACGGCTAAAGTCTGTTCTTCCCTTTCAATAATGACTGAAATACAAATGGACTTAAAAGCGTTCTCAAAAGTCAGGGTACACAACTTTTAAATAGAATACAGCAATATGTTATTAAAGAGGTAAATTGGGGACAGTGAGGAGGCTCAAAAATGAGGACACTTGCCACCAAGCCTGATGACCGGAGTTCGATCCCTGGGATCCAAATAGTGAAAGGAGATAGCAAACTCCTGCAAGTTGTCCTCTGACCTCCCAATAGGCTCTTGTCATGTGTACACCCACACAGATACACACGCAAAATAAATAAAAAGTTGTTATTTTCTAAAGTGAAATATTTTATACCTAGAAATAATCATAGGATGAATGCAAATGATAGAAGCCCGTGAATGTTGAGAAGAGGAATATCCCACTATTCCCAGAAAGAGGCTTTAAATAAAAAGAGCCAAAGGAGGACATCATGTGACAATCTTCTAAATAGATTTAGCCACTGCAATGTTTTGCTCGCCAAACCTCTAAGTTCTCAAATATATGACAAAAACACATATTGGTACAATCGAAGGTAGAAATAAGTAGGACCACAGAGACTTCAAACAATGAGCAGAACAACAGAAAACATAGTAAGAAAGGTAGACAGAATACAGGGCTTTGATGATGCTATGGGATGCTGATCTAATGGGCATACTCAGAAAACTCTAGGAAGCAGAGACTGTCTATATGTTATTCCACAGTAATCAAAGCAACCTGCAGAATCGATGCAATATTAACCAACTCCCAAAGTCATCTTTTTTAAGTGGGAAGCTTTATTGTAAATGACTTACATTACCAAAGAGGGCAAAGTAGCTTAAAGCAACTTAGAAGAGGAGGAAGCTGGGTGATTTACATTATTTGATTTCAAACTATATTATATAGTGTAAGTCACTGAAACAAGAGCAGTCCTGTTATAAGGACCAGCAGATGAATCAGCAGAACAGCAGAGACCCCATCAATGATGCCTCCTGTATAAGAGACCTGGGCTCTACAGTTGAGAATGGTTAAAATGATAATATAAATGGAAAATACAACCCAACTATTTCCTACAGGGAAAGAATTGTACTTCTCAAAAGTACATGCCTCTGAGGACTCAGTTACAATGGGGGCCAATCTGGGAGGGAAATGATGGGCTATTAATATGCAGGTAAAGACAGTGTGCAAATTCAGGCAGTTTTATTAATGAGGTCATGATATAAAGGGCCATATTCTCTTTCACTCGATTGTTCAGTTCTCCCCTCATAATCTTATTACCAGTGCTGTGCTAAACATAACATGCCCTAGAGCATTGTGTATTCCCTTCTAATGAAGTTGAAGATAATTTCCTGAACATCTTGATTTTAATCACCTCTTCAGTGCCTGCTATTGAAATTTTTGCTGAAGTTTTAAAGTCAAATTGTTTAAAATGTTTTGTTCCAATTCATCCTTGCTTCTTCTCTGAGCATAGAAGTGACTGGAGATCCTGCAGTCCATCATTTGAAAAGGCCTCCCCGGAGGACTTTCTTGTAGAACAGGCAGATGCCGTTGTGAGTCTAGACTGCTTCTCCCTGTGTTAATCATAGCTACGCTGTGGGTTGCTGAGCATATCTGATGCACATAGCACCCCTCTGCCAGCCATCCATCCCCAATTTCAAAGCATGTGCGAGGCTCAGTAGCCACAGTGCACTGCCAAATCCAGTTCAAACAGGAACAAGCTGAATGCTACTTATCATTCCAAATCATCAGAGACCACCAAGAAGTGATGGATTTTAAGAATCATCTTCTGGAATTTACAGAAGTTGAACTTTATTAAGAAAGAAATGCAGGGGGATGTGAAGCTAATATTTGTTATCCTGTTCAATTCAAGCAGTCGTTCTTATAAAACTATGAGACTGTAACTCAGCACGAAGTCAGAAAGTTGGACGTGGAAATGAATCACTGTGATAAATGAATGTTGAGCTGTCATTAGAAAAGGGACATGGCAGGGTTCCCTCAGAAGGGGATGTGCTGTTGTTTGAAGACAAAGCATAATATATTGAAATTAAACATATTTTCCTCCTTTCAAAATCATGTAGGCGCTGGAGCATGACCAGGGCTAGAAGACGGCAAATTTACTAGGTTTTGCTCATGCTCCAAGGCATTTATCTGTTGGGGCTTAACCCTCACTGACAGATATTAGTAGCTCTGCTAAAGTTGCCCTATTGTTATAGACCTGGAGCAAGAGGAAGGAAAGATTTTGTGTAACTCTTTGTCTCTGACTCTTGGCAACTAGAAGAGCAAACAAATCAAGGACCCTATCTAGATAGCTGCTTAACCAAGACATTTATTAAACAAAATGTATTTGTCAGATCAAGATGAGCGAAACTATTTCTCCCATGACTGTCCCATTTTAAATTTCTGTTATTATACTCATCTTTTCTATTGTTATTAATGCACTTCTAGAATTTGAGTTTTGTCAATTATCATATACCATTGTACATAAATAATATGTCTGTACATACATATACATTCTTAAATACATATATTCATTTCTATCCACATATGTATTTATTTTTTTACATTTCTCTCATATATTACATCTTGACCAGTTTCCCCTCCCTCCATGTCTCACAATTGTCCCACCGCCTGCCTTCTCTCTCTCAGATCTACTCCTCTGATGTGGGATTCCCCTCTGTACGCTGTGAATACCATTGGTAAATAAAGAAATTGCCTTGGTCTGTTTATAAGGCAGAACTTAGGTAGGCAGGCAAAGCTAAACTGCATACTGGGAGAAAGGAGACAGAGTCAAGAGAAGCCATGTAGCCCCCTGGAAACAGATGCTGGAACTTTAGCCAGTAAGCCACAACCATGTGGCAATACACAGATTAATAGAAATGGGTTAAATTAATATGTAAAAGTTAGCCAATAAGAAGTTAGAGCTAATGGACCAAGCAGTGATTTAACTAATACTGTTTTTGTGTGATTATTTCGGGGCTGAGCAGCCGGGAATGAAACAAGTGGCCTCCTCCACAAAACTCTTCCTCTGTTTTCCTTTGGAAAAAAAAGCAGGCCTTCCAGGGATATCACATGAACATGGTATAACAAGTTACAACAAGACTAGCTACAAACCATTATATGAAGGCTGGTTGAGACAAGCCAATAGGAGAAAAATGGTCAGAACTGCAGGCAAAAGAGTCAGAGACATCCTCCCCACTTCAATTATTAGGAGTCCCATAAGAACACCCAGCTATACAACCACAATGTCTTTGCAAAGGATCTAGCTCAGATCCATACATGGTTCATGATTGTTGCCCAGTCTCTATGAGTCCCAGTGAGCACGGCTCATTGATTTGTAGGTCATGTTTTTGTGGTTTCCTCTACCTCTCTGTCTCTAACAATAATTTCTCTCTATATTCTGTGGGGTTCCTCTGGTTCTGCCCGGTGTTTGGCTGTGGTTTGTAATGACTCCCCTCTGATGACAATTGTGCTAGGAACTGATCTATGAGTAAAACAGGATATCATTAGGAATCATTTCATTGATTTTTTTTTCTGGTCATGTTTGGTTCTATCTTGGTTCTCTGGGCTGTCCAGTCTTTGGTTCCTGGCATCTAGGCAGCGTCAGGTGTGGGCTCCCTCTCGTGGTGTGGCCTCAAGTTGAACTAGTAATTGCTTGGCTACTCCTAAAATTTCTGCTCCAGATTACTCCAGCACATCTTGCAGGCAGGACATATTGTAGGTCAAAGGTTTTATGGCTGGTTTGGTGTCCCAGTCCCGCTCCTGAAAGCCTAGCCTTGTTATAGAAAATGGCTGGTTCAGGCCTTGTATCTCCTGTTACTAGGAGTCATCACTTGGTTTATTCTTATAGATAACAGGGAGTTTCTACTTCACTGGGTTTCCACATCACCCTCTAAATGTCCCCCAATTTTAGTAGTCCTTCAAACTACTCTCTCCTGCTGTGGGACAATGGTTTTACCCTGCAAAGATTTGTTGCTTGTACTTGTTTAATAGAATGCTGATTGGCCAGTAGCCAGGCAGAACGTATAGGCGGGAGAGCAGGCAGGAAGTAGAGGTGAGGTAAGGAGAAGAGGAGAATCCTGGGAAGAGGAAAGATTCAGTCTGCAGTCATCATCCAGACACAGAGAAAGCAAGATGTGCCTTGCCCAAAAAGGTACCAAGCCATGTGGCTAAGAGAGACAAGAATTATGGTCTAATATATCTTATAAGAGTTAATATGGAGCCTGAGCTAATAGGCCAATCAGTTTTTAATTAATGTACACCTTTCTTTGGGACTGAATGACTGCAGGACTGGGTGAGACAGAAATCTCAGTCAACACTTTCCCCCTACCGTTTCCACTCCCTACTTGATCCTGATCACTCCCTGACCTGACCCCAATCCACCCACAAAATCTATTCTATTTCCCTTCATAGGGAGATCCATTTGTCCCCCCCCCGTGACTCCTCCTTGACTTAACATATCAGTATCCGTGAACTATAACATATCATATCAGGGTCCTTTACTGAAGAGATAATGTCCTATTATAAGTAAGTACTGTATCTGTCTGGGTTACTTCATTCAGAATGATTTTTTTTCCAGTCCCATCAATTTGCTTTAAAATTTCATGATTCCATTTTTTAACAGCTGAGTAATATACCATTGCGTAAATGTATTGCAATTTCTTTATCAATTCTTTGGTTGAGGGACATCTAGGTTATTTCCAATTTCTGGCTATTATTAATAAAGCTGTTATGAACATATTTGAACAAGAGTCTTTTTGGCAAGATGGAGCATCATTTGGGTATATGTCCAAGAGTGGTATAACTTGGTCTTGAGGTAGATAGATTCCCAATTTTCAGGGAACTGCCATATTGATTTCCAAAGTGACTGTCCAAGTTTGCACTCCCACCAGCAATGGAAGAGTGTTCCCTTTGCTCCAGATCCTCTCCAACATGAGCTGTCACTTGTGTTTTTTTTTTTTATTTTAACCTTTCTGATAGATGTAAGATGGAATCCCAGTTTTGTGTTGATTTCCATTTCCTTGATGGTCAAGGATATTGAAGATTTATTTAAATGTTTTGCAGCCATTTGAGATTCCTCTATTGAGAATTCTCTATTTAGATATGTACCCCATTTTTAATTTTCACCCTGAATGTGCCTGATGTCTTCTGGTTTAGTAGATCTTTGAGTTTCATAATGTTTTGATTATGCTCAACATCTCTGCCTAAACTCTCTCTTAATTTAATTCCATTTTCAACTTACCTAAAGATGTGTCCTTTTTCTTTCTTTAAAATTAAAATATTACAAAACCAATTCGTGCTATTTAAATGCCTTTACATGCGTGACCTTATACTGGAGAGTGATTGACCTATCAGGGGTTCAACTCCCAGAGAAAACTGTTTCTCCCTCTCCCAGTAGCCAAGTGTTACCAATAGCTCCAGGATGTAGGATGGAGTTGTATGCCCAGATCTGAGATATGGTCTGTCTTGGGATTATCAGACTTTGTGTATGCTGTTTCAACTGCAGTGAGCTTGTATGTGCAGGTGTACCGCTACATCCAGAAGGTAGGTATGTCTCATTGTCGACACTCATTTTCTAAGACTTGCATAAGCTTTTAATGCCCTGTCTTCTGCAGTGATTGAAATGAGGGTGGACTTACATTCCATTTATGGCTGAACATTCAGAAATCTCTCATTCTCTGCACATTGGTTATTTGTGTGTCACCATATTAATCACCAACGGCTGAAATTAAAAGTTCTCAGATTAGAGAAGAGTGATGCATTGATTGATAGGTATAATGATATGACACCAGTAGTCATTTTAATATCATGGCAATTTAGCAGTGTACTAGTAGTAGGCTATCCTCTAAGGCCTATGGCATGTCTATCTACAGCTTCTTAGCTCAGTGGTTCCTTAGAAATGAAATTATCATTCCTATTTTTGTTTCTCTGTTTACGTTTTGGATTATAACCTTTTATGTCTTGCATTGAAGAATACTTTAGCCTTCTTTTAAATTAATTTATCTGATTAATAAAATTACCACACTTTAGAATGCTTTATTATATTCTAATAGCTCTTATTTTTTTCTACCTTTAAAAAATTTAATCTT
>PVIU01015419.1:0-48480 GCA_004026605.1 Ondatra zibethicus | reverse complement strand
AAAGACGATTATGGTATGTATTCACTCATTAGTGGACCCTAGCCATAAAACAAAGGACACTAAGCTTATAGCTCACAAGCCCAGAGAAGCCAAATAGCAAGGCAAACCCAAAGAAAATCATATATAGATCTTCTTGGAAATTGGAAGCAAACAAGATTTCCAGGCAAAAGGTGGGAATACGGGGGTGGGGATAGAGGTGTGTGAACCTTTTCTATCTCTCTCCTATCCCTATCACCTTCCTTCTCTCTTCTAAGCTATTTCCTGGGTTCTGGACTTCAGGTTTTATGTGTGACCCATTTAGTTTAACCAGGGACATCTACATGACCACTGGGTGGAACTCTCCACCAGAGTGCTGAGATCATTAGTGGGCTCACAACTGAAGACAATGACTGCCCATCTGCCTGACTCTGCCCATGAGTGTTTCATCACTGAGGGATATAGCCCCTGAGGACCCCTTTCTCCATCCATGCTGCTTGTCCATCTTGTTCAGATATAGAGCAGACACCTACAGTTGTGGGTTCATGACTGCAATGTCTCTGTCGTGTCTAAAAAATAGCATTTCTCAGCCTGTCTCTCTCCCTTCTGGCTCTTGTACTCTTTCTGTCCCCTCTCTCACTGTATCCCCTTATCCTTAGAGTGGATGATATAAATATCCTATGCAATATTATTTCCTTGGAATTATCTTATATTTATTCACCTTCCAGGAATACATAGGCTGAATTTCTGAATAAATAGGTGAGAATTCACAGATCACTATTTAACGTTTCTATCGTTTTCCCAAATAGAGTCTATACAAAAAATAAATCTGTTGCTTTAGTAAAAGTTTGACTTCTTTTGCAGCAAAATTTCTAGAGATTGTTTTTTTGATGATGGTTAATTTAACTTAAATTATCATTATATTTTCTTGTTTCATTGTCCGTTGAAATCACTGAAATTGCCTAAGTAGCTTTGTTGTATCTACATTTTATAAAATGGAAAACTCACAAGATCAATTTAGATACAGATGAGGCATAAAAGGCTTTCAATATGTACTTTCCTTGGTTATAAGGAAACAGATGATCATAGACATATGTGTGTATGGTTGTACTTGCAACTTGGTTACAAGGAAATATATGTACTTAATTTGATTACAAGGGAATATATGAACATAGCCATATATATACATATATACTTAATTTGGTTAGGAGGAAATATATGAGCATAGCCATATATATATGTGTGTGTGTGTGTATGTGTGTACTTAACTTGGTTACAAGGAAACAGATAATCATAACCACATGTATGTATACACACACACACACATATATATTGTGTGTGTACTTAACTTGGTTACAAGGAAACAGATAATCATAGCCACATGTATGCATACACACACACACACATATATTGTGTGTGTACTTAACTTGGTTACAAGGAAATATATAAACATAAGTATTTGAAGAGAAAAAGTAGATAAAATAGGGAAACATTAATTTTCAGTGATAACATCTTTGTATGAAAATTCATATATTCTATATATGTCTTCAAGTAAGATACATGATCATTACTAGTTTCTGTTTCAACTATTCTGCTACACTGTGTCTCCTATATGTTTTAAAGTACAATTTCTTTTCTTTTCCTTAACAGCAAATGCCAGTCTTCTTGGAGGAGGAGGTGGTAAGTATTGAATTTGACTTAACTTCAAATCTATTTTTGTTGTATTAACGAGAAGATGATTAGCAAGCTCTGTGATGCTTACAGCAAGCTAATTTTGCTATAGTTACTAACTACAAAACTAATTTCCCAGAAAATATTTGTAATACAAATGCTCCGGTTTGAAGAATTATTCTTATGTTCAAAACTGTTTTTTCTTCTTGTCGTCTTTGATGTAAGGGACACACAGAGGCTATAATCTGTTGACATGAGCACACACATAGAAGATGAGAGTCAGTGCTAATGGGAATGCTAAGGTGCCAACATGTTTGTAGGCTCTGTCTTCTTTTCTTTTTAATCATAGTTGCTTGGTTTTGCTTTTCATGATACCTGGAGAGCGTAATATCTCATCCACTTCTTTGGAAAACTACAAGAGAAATTACTTTTGATGCTTTACTTTTTGTATTAGGTCAGAGAAGAAAGTGAAAGTCTTCAAAGTTGAAAGGAGAGGGAGAGATTCCCACACTGCAGAATTTTATATGCTAGAATCCAGCAACTATGTTTTTTTTTCTTTTCTTTTCTTTCCTTTTTCTAGGTTGGGAATAAGATTCTTTTGTAGGTGCAGTATGTATACTATGCCAGGGAGAGACTGTTAGGGTAGGGCGGTTGTCACAGTAGATCCAGATGTTCAGTGATTGGCTTAGTCTCTCTCTCTCTTTCCCCTATCCCCTCCCTCCTCCCTGTTTTGATATTGGTTTCTTTTCTCACGTAGACAGCAGGTAGTAGGTAGGACTGTGCATCACTTTAAGGATTTTAAAAAAATATACTGGCTTCAACAAAAGATCCTAGTATAACTTTTATTTAGAAATAAAAATATCATTGTTCAATTTTAATGGAACTTTTGAATTTGGAATGATGAAAAAGTGGTTTAAAGTAGAAAATGCTGCCTATTCTGTCACATGTCAGTGCATGTCCTATATTAGCATGAGAGAGTGTGGGATTGAAGTTGGGTATTGTGTAAACAACATGAAAGAGCTACCTAATACCCCATGCCTTCCCCAAATACAACCTGAGTGGCATTCCCTTTCTAAAGTGTTGTGATAATTTAGCAAGAATGTCTGCTATGAGATAGAAGAGTAAGGGATTAATAACTATTTACTTTGTCTTCCACAAATTATTTTTAAAAATAAACTCTACAGAATTTTTTTCATTGTACATTTTACTGTACTTTTAGATACTCAGAAGGGAAAATTTTCCTTAGGGCTTGGAATCTTGATTATTCCCTGCGTCCGTACCCAGTACAGTGTGTGAAGAAAACATTCTTAAGATAAATTGCTCATATGAGTGATTTTCTTCCAAGACCCACTAGTATTTTAGGAGGCCTGACTAATAGGTAAAGTGTAATTTTAAATGGAGTTTGCACGAGTCCATTTATCAACTTGTAGCAACAAATTAGTTAGATGATTCATTTATTGTTTTAATTATTTTTAAAGAGTCAATCAATTTTATTAGTTAAAATCACTTTAGCTACTCATAATAGAGAAGAGTCCCCAAACACTTATACTTTAAAGATTAGAGATGCATATGTGTTTCCTATAAACACATGCTGCAGATAGCCTGGATTGGTTGCACGGTAATCCATGGTGTCATCAAGCCTTAAACACTTTTCTGTTCTCCTCTCCTAGCTTTTGGTTTCAATACCCCAAGGTTTTAAACACTGCTGGTGCTCTAAGCCATCATAAATAAAGTGTGGACAAGGATGGATAAAAAAGGCAAAAGCTGTTAAAAGTTATCTTCAGGGACGCGTCGATTTTCTTTTATCTTTAAGCAGATTTCCCTTAAATATCACATTATACTGAGTTTGGTACGGTATTAATTCCTAGCATTTCTATTAATTTTTGATTTCAGGGAGCAATATGCTCATCAAAAACAATTATTTCTGCTTACTGTAGAGGAAGAGGAGAGAAGGTTGAGTGAGCAATGAGCTGCATGTATACACCTGCCATAATGAGCACTTTCCTGTTCTCAAGTGGCTTTGCTTAAATGTTCATGCGCATGGCTGGTATGAGGAAAAATAATTGGCTCTAGAGACTGGCTTTACATTTTTTATGGCTCTTCTAGCCTACTGGAGAAGTTACTTTTAAGCAATGGTATGACATTTAGTTGTGTAGTCATCGAAAAAATAGACACACTCAATTTTCTGTGTCCCTAATGTATATATCTATATGGCTACCAAATTCATCATGTTTTACAGTTTCTGAACTGTAAATCTAGGAGCTCAGTGATATCGTAAAGACAAATTACGAGTTTTTAAGACAGTTCTGTTTCCCCCTTAAAACAGGTTATCAATAATTTTAAATTCATTCATATACATCTGGAATTGCCAAAGCTGTTTTCAAGTACAAACTTGATTTTTGAAAGGTTTTATTCAAAAATGAATCATAAGGAACATTCTGAGCTCTCACTAGATTATGACTTTCCTATCCTATAACAAATCTTTGAGGTCCTCTTATTGCTGTTTGTAATGAACAGCTTCCAATTATCCAATAAAGAACAAGCATTATGTGTCCTTTCAGATTATCAAAGAAGATTGAGACTCTTGAAAATAAGTTAAGAAAGGTATCATCTACATCACTGCATGTATTTGCTCCCTCTCACTCATTTCCCTGGTATTTATAGAGTCTGTCCATAGGTAGAAAAAGCAAATCTGCAGAGCACGAGTCCATTACCATCTTATGGTACCCTTGGGTTATGCTCAGGTTCATATGTCTTTTCTTGTGTCTGAAAGTCTTTGAAAACATTACAGTACATGCTAGTCACCTGCAATAAGGATGTCTTGTATGCATAAGGTTCTACACACCAGTGTTTTGGAATGTGTAATACAAAAGAAGTCATCATGCACAGCCTTAACTCTTATGGAAAATTATATTAGTAGGAAGAAACAACTAGAATTAAAGAACTAATTTCTCAGCTCCATCAGGACATTATACAATAACAAGAACAAACTTTATAACCTGTGGCTTTAGATAATGTCTGTTCCATTTCTACAATAACTAACATGAAGCAGAGCCTCATGATTGAAACAGTCCAGGGACTGTTTATAGGATTTTCTATTTTCTCATGTGTTTGTCTGTGAAAGCACCTGAAGCGTAATATATTTTGAGTGACAATTCCTAATAGTGCAAATTAATGTTTTTTGCATCATTATCTGTTTGTCATTTCAATCATTTCTGCATCTATGATAAAAACTCTTTATGAAACACTTTTATTTGTATTAATATTCTAACTCTATATATTATCCTTGAGGATTCTATGCCAGGTTGAGAGTAGATAAGCATTGCCAAATGAAAACTTAACACAGCCTGGAATGAAATACATGGAGAGCCACTCACCTAGAATGAAAATGAGACACATTCTTTGGACCTTCCCTACCCCAAATTCTTTTGGCTTTTTATGCCTTCTAGATGTGCCCAAATATGAATAAAATATTTAGTGGTCCTAGGTTAGCAGCAGCTTTTCTTAAGTTGCTCAACAGCTCTACCTGCAGAAAATTCCTAATTCTGGTTTGTTACTAATGACCATTTTGTGAGTCAAGACAGTTCATGTTAAGTAAATACCAAGTCCATGCTTAAGAGAAATGAAATCATAGTCATTATCTGTCACATACTGGCTGTCAATTTCCACCTACACAAGATTAATTTCATCATCCACTTCCATAGCTAATATTTGTTGGTTAACTACTGTTTGTGTAATATTGATTATTGATTACCCAATCAATGTAGACTTTCCCTGAGGTAGAGTTAGCAGTGTAATTATGATTTCCCACATTCTCTCCAGTGTCCCAGGGACCCTTACAATGTGGATCTTTCGAATTAAAATGATACCATGATATTAACCTAATGAACATTTGATGCTTTCTCTAAAAGGCAGGGTAGTTTACTTGAAAAGTGTTCTCTCACAGAGCCTTTGGGTTGTTACCCAGAATTACAATCCAAAGAGCCTCTAAATGTGTGTTAATATGGTTGAGTCAACTTTCATGGATTAACTTTTTACTAAAATATGTATTACTACTACTAGTAGTATTATTGTGGTTATTATTTGTGTGTGTGTGAGTGTGTGTGTGTGTGTGTATGTGTGTGTGCGTGTGTGGATGTAGGTATATACATGCTCTGCTACCAATTGTGACTTCTGTGGATGGAACTCACATTGACAGCCTTGCACAGTGAGTACCTTTATCTGGCCAGCCCACGGATGGCCTGTTAACTATTCACAAGAGAATGGAGTGTCCTCTTACCCTTCTTCCACATACAGAATGAGTTACACTGTACATGCATCACTAAATTGTTCAAAATCCCTACCTTGTTTCTGTGTTTCATTGTACATCATACATTCCTACACTGATTCCTTAGTTTCTACACTAGTAACCCTCCACATGTATCTAGGCCTCTGGCATGCTGGGAGAAATCTAGGATAATGGCTAATAGCCAGGAACCAAGGCCAGTTTTTAAGGGGAGAGGTATGGTATTGATGCTTGTCTGTCAGGGGTGAGTGAAGTCTGGCTGGTAGTGAGTTCACCAGCTGCCCTGTGCTCAGCAGGTAGAATGTCCCAGCCATAGGCCTGGGGGAATAGTGACAGTCTTTTCAGCCTGGGAGAGCAGCAGGGCAGGAGAAACCAAGAGGGTGTTGCATTTTGTTTAAGCAGGGAGCAGAATTGTAGGCTAGAGTCATTAAGCCATACAGTAAATTTAGGTTTAAATTTAGACTACCTCTTGTGGCATAGATCCTAGGCACTGCAGGTAGTGAAGTCTGCAAGAGTGGATCCTGGGGTCCAGATGTGATGGAGGAAAAGGAAGGGTACAGAGCTCATGGGCCAGGACGGGCCCCAGAACTTTTCCCTACACATTGATCTCAACCCATTTTTTCTCTTTCTTCCCTTCTAACCACGAGCTACCTCTTTTGTACTTGTGTTGATATTAAGTAATTAAGAGTCTTAGAATGAAGCACAGTTAGAGCTCATCTATTTACACAATAAGCATTTGAACAATGAAAGGTGTTTGACACATAGGACAAATGAAGCAGGAATAGAGGTCAATATTTTGGAGTGGTCAAGGAAATCTTCCCAGAAGAGTTATGCTGTGAGAGGTAGTAGTTTTCTAGGAACAAAGAAGGATGGCTTTTTTGAATATGCTTCCTGCCGTTTGGCAGCGTGTGTTGCTTTTCTTTCGCTAGCCTTCTTACCGTTGTTCTGTTTAGACCTTGATTAAGCAATCCCCTTCAATGGTTCAGGAATGGCACTCCAGATGGGGTGAATGTGTCTGGACAGAACTGAAGTCAGGAGCTCTGGTGCTGGTGGTGTTGGCAGGAAACAACCACCAGGGCCACCTGTGTGCCCTGGTGGCTGTCATCAACACAGACTGCCAACACATGCTCACCTCACCTGCACAGCATCGGTCATCTAGCCACCATCTTCAAACCCAGGCTTTCCTCGTCGTCCATGATCTTATTTCGTGTCAGTTGGAAGTCTGGCTTAACGTGGCGGCCCTTCTCATTCCTCCCATTCGTCCAAAGGGCTCGCAGATGTTCTTACCCATAAAGAAAGGTGGCGAGAGGAGTCCCGAATCAAGTTACATGTCTGCCTTGACCCCGTCTAACATAATGACTGTCTCATCTCCAGCTCTGATCACACCAATCCCTCTGTGAACAGACTAAATTGTACAAGGTTACTTATATTTCTGTACGTGTACCCAACTGTCTTCTAAGGGGAATCTCCCCATCAGTTGAGAGGGGTGCCCTTCTCATTGTAGCCCTGGGTGAGTGTTCTCCTGACAGGGGTAAACTTTCTGGGAGCAGCATGTTTCTTTTTCATCTTAATGGGCCTGACATTAATGGGCTGTATTGTAGAAGCCTACAATATAGCGAATACTGAGAAAATGCCACTATTTTTCACTTTGGATTATCAACGTACTTAGATATTTTGGTTTTGTCTATTTTGCTCTAGAAAGTTAATCACTTTATCTGAGTTATTCTCTGATAAAAAAACAAACAAACAAACAAAATCTTAAAAAATGCTTAGGCAGCCAACCTGAGGATGTTGTGTGTATTTTCGTAGTAATTATTTTTAATCATTGTATTATCTTTCATGTTTAAAGAACTGGCAAAGACAGACTCACATAACTTTCACAGTACATTTTTTACATGAGAGATACAGAAAACAATGTGAATTTGTATAGATGGAGGAATTAAAACAGGATGTTTAAATTCCACAGAACTCATAGAAAGACATGCTTCAGTCATGTCTCACCAAATGACAAGTGTTTGTAGCTATAGCTTTCTTTTTTCAAAGTTTGATTTTATGAGTAAGATTTTTTTAGCCTATTAATCTAAGCAGCCTGTCATTGACACATTATTATTAATATTTACAGGCTTTATCCTTGCAAAGATTGCCAGTTTTTAATTTTATAAAAATCTTATTTATTTGTGTTTCAGCTACATTCTCCTTTTGAATTCATTTCCATTCTTATTTTTGCATTTGAACTTTTAAATCAATTTATAGCTGGAAAATATTTTATGTTGTTTTTGTATATTTTTTATAATTAACTCTTGAAATATACAAAGGTATTTAATTCTTCCAGAAAGTGCTTAAATTATGAAATGATGCTTTAATATGGAATTTAAATTACAAAAATATTAAAAATATCAAAACAACCAAAGACATCTTTTCAGTTGTAGGAATTCCCGAGTAAAAATTCTGTATTTTATATGCTTTCCTGCTGTGTTTGGCTAACTAAATGGGAACTAACTTCCTAGAAGTACAAGTTAATATTTCAGAGTAAATGATTTACAGTTATAAAGTACTCTAAGAGGTACCAGTACACACAAACACATACACACACATGCTCACACACACATACACACACACGCACACACACACGAGTTCTGATCACACGGTAGCTGTTGCATAGTACTTGAATATCTGTGCTAAAATATAATCTTTTCAAAACCATAAAAAGGGAAATCTATTGAATTCCTATTTTGAACTCTCGCATATGTCCACGAATGTCTGAAGATGGACTCTATGCACATGGTGAGAAACGTAAGTGCTGATAAAATACTTGTGCTTAAAGCCCATTGTGTTCTGGAACAGCTAGATGCCAGCATGCAGCTTACTGTATTTGATGTAGTTTCCTGGCAACACAGAGTGGGGAAGTTTCCTTGGGAGCAACTAGCAAAACCTTCATGCCTTTGGCACTGTAAAGAATGTTATTCCATTATCTGACACTTCCTTCATTTATTCCCCAAACCATAGCTATCCAATAGGCTCTCCAGACAGATTAATCTTGGCAGTTCTCAGTGAAGGCGAATCCTTGAGATTCCTGGAATCTGGTCATACTCTCGTGGGAAGCCCCACCGTGAGTGTCTGTACTGTTACAGCTCTGCATTTAGCTCAAAGTTGTTAATTTTTTTCATGAATTAAGACAAATTCATTATTTTTGCATATTAGTTTCCACCTCTGGAAAGATGATTATAATGATACCAAACTACTTCACTGGGGTGGAATAACTAATTGCTCATTGTAAAGTGTTTTTTAAATACAAAGTGTTGGATAAATGGTTATTACTGCAGTTGTCATTATTATTATCATTATGGTGTAAGCCTGAAAGATGAAAGGTGCTGGATAATTGCACGATGTGGTGATGCTGTATTCAAATAAAGGGGAATAACCGGAATTGTGGGATAACAAACTCACAATACTCACATGTGGTAGAAGAGAGTTTCTTTTTTATAGAAAGACAATACAGATAATTGTTAATTACCCACAAATAAGCCCAGGATTATATATATGTGTGTGTGTGTGTGTGTGTGTGTGTGTGTGTGTGTGTATACAGAAGTTCATTCCATCAGCAGTTCATTTCATCTATGCAGGAGGTGTTTTGAGGAACCTTTATTTCAAACATGTCAATGCTCAGAGAATAAATCAATTATGTACTTGAGAAAGGGGCATTCCAGTTTCATATAACATTTACTAGGCCAGGAGAAGGAAACCTAAATATAGCCTTAAAGGCAAGACTGAACTGAGCCTATCAGTTAAGGTACATGGAGAGGACCAATAAAATAGCATTATTTCATGTTCCAGCCCATATTTGAATCAAGCAAGGAGCAAGGGATCCAACAAAAAAGAATTTATAATTGGCAGGCAGTGAGGTTTGAGAACTAAGGGAGAATGAGACACCTAACTGGAGCTGTTGAATATATATAGAGAGTGGTAGTCAACCTTGGAGGGTACAGGGAAGAGGAGGTATCTTCACAGATGCCACCTGATTGCCTGTAGAGGTAGCAGCGAAGGAAACCTGGAGAGTCTGCAGGCTACTGAGTTCAGTGTCCAAGGACACTGAGAGGGTGATCTCACTGAGAGCCTACTTCAAAGAGTTCTTGAATTTCTGAGGTGTACTGTTTTTTAAAACAATATTTTTATTAACTATAAGAATTTCTTAAAATGGATTTTGATGACATTCACCTCCCACCCATAACTCAGTGACTCTCAACCTTCCTAATGTCATAACCCTTTAATACAGTTCCTCATGTTGTGGTGACCCCCAACCATAAATTTATTTCATTGCTACTTCCTAACTGTAATTTTGCTAATGTTGTGAATCATAATGTAAATATCTAATATCATGGATATCTGATATGCAACCCCCCAAGGGGGTCATGAGCTGCAGGTTGAGAACCACTGCCCAAATTCTCCCCAGGACCATTCAAACTCCCATACCCTCTCCCAAATTTACATACTCTTCTTTTTAAAATAACCTACTTATTATTTGTGCTGCCCATATATTCATGGGTATGGAGCCATCCACTGGAGTATAGTCGACCTCCCAAGAGCCACACGCTTAAAGAAAACTTACTGCCTTCCCTCAGGCACCATAAACTGTCCCTAGCTCCTTAGTGTGGTGGGGTGAGGTCACTCATTTCTAGACTGTTGACTGGCTTTATCATGTACAATTGATAATGGCTGCTCAGAGTTCATGAGTTCTTGGTCCTTTCATGTTTGGAAGACACTGTTTCTTCCCAGCACTCCCTGATGTCTAGTCCTTATAATCTTTCCAATCCCTCTTCTGAGATGGACGGTTCCTAAGCCTAGTGGGAGAAGTATAATATAAATATCCTGTTTGTGACTGACTTGTCTGTTAGTAGTTGTGCTCTGTAGTTTGATCATTTTGAGTTTCTGTGTTAACTATTGTCCACTGCACAAAGAAACTTCTTTGATAAAGTCTAAGAGCATCTATGGGTATAGAGATATGAATTTAGAGCACAGTTTGGCACTCTATCCTTTTATCAGAATCATAGTAATAGTATATATATGCTTGAGTCTCAAAGCTCATAGATGGAGAATATCCTTGAGTCAGAGATGTACAACTGGGAAAAACTCTCTGGGAAATGGTCATTATCAGCCATTCTCTACAAAATGGTTCAGTATTGGGCATTCTCTTGGAAATAACCATTATTGGGCATAACCAGTATTGGACATTCTCTATGAAATGGTCCGTACTGGAATTCTCTAGGAAATGGTCCATACTGAGCATTCTCTAGGACATACACGGTTACTATTGGGCATTTTCTAGAAGATGAACCAAAGCTTTTTATCAGAAACTAGTGTATAGAACTTTATCTGCTTTTGCTTCAGGCATTATATGATGCAAAATAAATGAAGATAACTATTTCAAAATACCTCAGAGCACCACAATGAACACAAAACCCTCATTAGCTTAACTAACTCTCCCACTTTCTCAAGGCTGAGCACACATAACACTTCCTATAGACAGATGTGGCATGATGCCCACACCAGTAGGTCGGTTTTCAGGATCTAGATCAAAAGATTTCCCCCAAACTCCAAGTTTCAATGTTCTTGCCATTAGAAGCAACGTAATTTGTCAGTCCCATTGATTTTTAGAAGCATAACCTTATGTCTGTTAGTACCAAATACCCTTTCTACTATTAGTTACTCTTCTATAGGCAGTCTTGTGGCTGGCACCTCTTTATGCTTTTAGATATATTAGGAATACCATTCTTCTAGTTGTTTCTCTTTGAACGTCAGATTATGGATTACACAGCTGCATGAACTGTGTCTGGTCTGTGTATCTGTTGTAGTCTCAGGAGACTGCAGAATGTATGATGTATATTAGGCATTTGTCACCTATCCTTTGGATGGATGGTTCAAGGAATAGTAATAATAATTATCATATATGAAGGTCTCGCTCTGTGCTAGGGATGGTTGATATAGGCGTTATCTACTTCAGTCTTACTAGTATTTCTAAAATATTCAGTGCTATCATCCACTTTGTACAGTTAAACGACTCAAAAATCAGTGACTGAGGTAAGGATGACTAAAATAGTCAATAGACCCAATATTTGATTAAAGCCTTCTCACTCCCCATCAAGGTTATAACTGTGATACTGTAAACCCAGTTTCCTGTTCACACAATTCCGTAGGAGATAACAGAAACCTAATGTGCTCAAAATACTTCTGCAGAATGACTGACTGTCTGGTAGTTGACAACTGAAGATACAGTGAAATTTGACACCACCCAGGAAGCTAGGATGAAAAGGAAAACACTAAAAGACCTAGGCATCACATTAGATGTACTCGTGTGTTGCTAACTGTTACATATTTTATCTCAAGCAAGTTACCAATGAAGCAGCCTCCAAGCCCCCAACCACAACTAACTTCGGAGGAAAAATCAGGGAATTCGAGCATTTCTGTAACCCATACTCAGATTTTATATTTGGTCTTGCAAAGAATAAAGAAGCTGTGACCAATACTCAAAGGGAAAATAAGAATTAAAATAGAATGGTGATTGTCAGAAGGAGGAAAAGATAAGGTGCCAATCTTAAATCCAGTGGCTTCAGAGCTTCAGTTTGGAAAGATGGAGATGTTCGGCAGATGGATAGTTATCACACTGCACAGTAGTAGGAAGGAACACATTTAACAGTACTGATCTGTGTGCTTGGTCAAAAGTTTATGATACATATGCACATACGTATACTTGGTTATATAACAATAAAAAGGGCAGACAAAATCTGTCACTGAGTAATCCCAGATAATTTTACTAGAGTAAGTATATAATAAACTGAATTTACCAAAGGGAGCTAGTTGGAAGACTTGAAAGGAATAGTTGAAGTAATTACTCTGTTAGTGCTGTAAACCTCCCATTCAAAGGACAAGCCTGGCCTGCTGCTGCTGCTGCTGCTGCTGCTGCTGCTGCTGGCACAGGCCTGTGGTCCCAAAGCTTTAGGAGATAGGCAGACCACAGCTTCAAGGCCAGTTTGGAAACGTTAGCAAGCTCCTATTTCAAAATAAAAGGTAAAAAGATATTTGGGGATATAGCTCAGTGGCAGAACTCTTTCCCAGCATGTGAGAGGCTCAGGCCATCATAATATAGATGATTTAATTGTACAAACGTTGGGAAAAAAAATCCAACAAATTTTCCAGGTAAAAACACAGTATAAAAAATGTATTAGATCAAAAAAGTTCCAATATTTGAACATGAGAGCATAAAAGTAAGGCAAACAATAATTATAAGATAACTAGTTTGGCTAGGTTAATGAGGCAACGTCTTTCAGTTAACATATATTACTAGAAATAAAGAGAGGGCTCAGCAGTGGTGGCACACACCTTTAATCCTAGCACTTGGGAGGCAGAGGCAGGCAGACTCTGAGTTCTAGGCCAGCCTGGTCTACGAAGAGAGTTCCAGGACAGACAAGAATTAGTTATACAGAGAAACAGTGTCTCAAAACAAACAAACAAAACAAAAAACAAAGGAGAGAGGGAGCAATAAATAAAGAGGGATAGTTCATATGGGTCATAATGTTAAAAGGATCAACTGACCAGAGAGAGCACACAAGCATGTCTAATGAGAGCTTAATTCATGGAGCCAAAACAATAGAATTTACAGGAGAAACAGATTATCCAATAGCAATGCTTACAGATTTCAGTATGGTGTAATTTAATAATAGACATGAAAGTGGATTCTTTTCTCAACAATTTAATCGCTAAACAAATAATTTAGTGTAGATAGAGCATCAGCAAGATATATTTAAAAACTGGAACTATATGATTAAACAACCCACCCTTCCTTTCAAGTATAAAATGGTGCAGACAGTGACCGCAAAGTAGACTTTGTTATTAGGCACAGACAGAACTCTTCTAAGGTGAGTCATATTATTGACTAAGCAAGAAAACAGAGAAAGTATGTCACAAACTAGAAATGGTAAGGAAAAAGAGAAGATAGCCATATGGATCCTCAATCAATTTCTTAAAAAATCAAAATGAAGTATTTTGAGCAACTTGTGCCAAAAAATTTGGCGAACTTGAGTAAAGAAAAACTCCCTGTCTTGTCCTCCCCTCTGTTATTATCATAGTCTAGGCATACACTTAGAATTGAAACAATAATATCATTCTCATTATAACATTATTTAAAATTTGTATCCAAAACTATTCATTAGAACAGGGGCCAAATTGTAATATCTTGTGTTAAATGATTATATTTGATATTTTGTAGTATCTGGATATACAAAAATGAATAAAATGTAGTTACTACCTGTTAAATTATACAATATGTTCAGGAATATTTCCCCATTGAAGAATAGTCATGTGACAAATGATGACGAGACTGTGTATATTTTGTGATGTGTTTCTTATTTCTCAAACTTATTCACAAACTAAATCAGTTAAACAAGTGAAATAATCCCTAGCACATTATTAATAATGAACAATTACCTCCTATATCACTGTTCCATGTTAACATGAGGATCTTAGGAGTCTGTCTGTCACGTTCAATTCTGATTTGGAGGTTCTAACGTTCTCTGACTATTTCAGTCTGTATACGCCAGTACAGTAAAGCATTCAGACAGAAAAACTGGAAGTTAAAACTTCAACCTCATAGTTACATTTTTCAGAAAGTGTTCCAGCTCTTTAGAAACATAAGAAAGAATCAATATCTGATGTGGAAATCCAGGTCGTTTTGGAACGTAGCTCGGTCTCCTTAGGAAATTGTATGTGTTCCAGTGTTGTCGCAGCAGCACTTCAGTTGTGTGGATTTCTGGTACCTGCTTGAACTCTCTCAGTTTACCTTTGCTCGACACTCCGTACAATTTCTCTTTCACTCTAAACTCAGTGACAACAGAAGACTCTACAGAAAGGAAAAATGTTTCTTGTTATTCAAGTATTTAGAGGACACTGTGGAATTCTTTGCTAAATGTAGATATGAATCTTTTGTGATTGATAAAGAGACATGAAAATTTAAGTGTTTTTCCGCACAAGCCATATGACTGAGAAGGAAACATGCTGATTTTTATGTCTTTATCCCACCCCCTTAAGGAATATGAGATAGCATTGTTGCCAGTTTTTAAATCCTCCTCTCTGAATATTTTAGTGCCGTCAAATGGGAATGATTTGGACCAGTTACAAGATTATGATGGGAATGATGGCATGGTGTAATGATTTGGAGCGAGTTGTGTCCTGTCTCAGGAGAACTTATAATTGGATTGTGTTTATGATAGGCACATGATGAGGAGGAGACACCAGAATGGAGTACCTCCTTACCCTCCTCTGACTCTCCAGTCTGCATCACCGGTTCTTTCTTTTTCCCCCAAGAGGGAACAAAGAACGCTTACCTGATTTTACTATTTCATAGGTTCCCCTGGAAGTCATGTAATGGAACCTAAAAGAAGCTCCTTTCTGGTTATTATTTATTTTCATATAAGTCTCATGGAGAAACCCTGAAGGTGGAGAGTTTGCCTTTGATAGCCCAACTATTACAAGATAAATACCATGGAAACCCAGGAAAGGTGGATGAAGGGAGTGGGAGGAAAGGCACAGCTGCGGTTGGAGGAGGCTGTCTTTTGTCTGTCTGAAGATAATTCATGCTACGTACATGATTGTGCACAATCCTTTGGGAGGTTTTGGCAATACAGAACAGGAGAAGTCTGGAGTTCAGTTGTTAGGGAACTACTTTTTCTTTGAGCCAATGGCACATTGGTTGTTTAAGGAAGTCTGTTGTGATGGTGGCCGAGATAAGGGTGTACAGGACTGAGGTTGAATGTTTGAAACAAGTTCGATAAAGTGGGTTTGCATATATTCTTTTTGGAAAATAGCCAACCCCGTCTAACAAAATATTTATGCTCTTTTTGAATTTTTGTAATATATAAATGGCTTTTGATACCTTCATCATAGGTAATTTAAAATATTTCTTTGGCTCAGTACATAACTTCATCATTAAACTCACTGTTAAACTTCAAGTTCTGCACATAATGCTTAAACACTGTTGAGTTTGGCTTGTGAAAAGGACAACTTCAATTATTGCAACTGTTCATATTTTAAAAAATAATTTTAAAGTATAAATATCTCCAAATAAGTTGTACACATCTCTGTTTTCCTTACAGCAAAACAGTTGTGTATGCTGTTGTATGTTTGATTTAGCCATCCTAGGAGCAGAATGCTCTCACTATTAGTATGTGCTGTAGATCCCATTCTGTGTAGTGTCCTTTGGGACCACTTCCCTAACTTGTTCCATAGCACTGGGCCATCTAGTACAGAAGAGAATTAGTTTCTTTGACCTCTTAATTATTTGAGACACATTATATTTCTGAGAAAATAATTGAGGATTCTAGTTGTATTTGTAACGAGATTGAGCATTAGTGAGAAAGTGTACAGGTACAGAAAGTCTCCTGGAGTTGGCATGAATTTCCAGGGAGGTCCAGAGTTGGGGATTCATAGAGGCAGAGATGAAGTTAAAATGTACAGGTAGTGCAAACCTACCTGAATGGCCATCACCTACAATGTTAGCTAGACCTTTGAGAGTACTTGTCAGAAATTTCTAGCAAGTAAGTTGTCTTTTGCTTCCCAGTTGAAATGGCTGCCATCTGAAATGAAGAAACACAGCTGTCTTAGAATAGGGGAGTTCCCATCATCAGGGAATGAGCAAAAGCAGTGTGGGGTATTAACAAACACATAAAAGTGGGAGATAAGGAGGATCTGAGAGTGTAGGAAGCATCAGACTACATTAGGACACACAATGAAAGAAATTATGGTTAGGCAAAAAGTGCTGAAGGTGGGGGAGGTGGAGTAAAATAATTAAAGGAGACTCCTAATTGCTTACTCATTTGGAAATGAAGGGAGAGTTAAGGATAAAGCTTAGCTGGGTAGAAGCAAGAGCATAGCTCAGCTATGAACCCATGTTTCTTGCTGTCACTCCGGTCTGTTCCTCACAAGTACACACACATTCTGCTTCAGAGGAGAATCCTGTCTGAAATCGTTTGTCCTGTCTTACGTTTATATAGTTGTTAGAGACAAAGATCAAAGCTGGAAAAGGGCAACTTTGAAAGGGAAACACCTTTTCTAATTCATGTTTAAAATATTTTTTTTTCTATCCTGGTTTCTTAGCAAAACTATGCCTGCAACCAGAGGCCTAAGTTGTGCCATCTGCATACATAACATCACACACAAATAAAAGCAGATGGTGGAATTTCACCTAAGGTCTGTACGTGCCCAGGAAGGCTTCACAGGCTCCGAATGCCTGCTTTTATCTTATACATCGAGAAGCCCATTCAAGCCTTCAGGACTTTGCCAACTTGGCAAGAAAGAGGGTTGGCAACCTTCCCATGCTGGGTTTCTTTTAGTTGAAGGTTTTGAAGTGGGTCTGAGGCTGGTGAGTGAAGCTGTGATAAATAGGCTGTATGGAGTCCTTGTGAGGTCTCCTATTTGTTGACTGTAAGCTTTTAATCATTGGACATGAATGAGAAGTATCATTCCTTTGCTAGGGTATTCCCCTTTTCTGTTCATTTAAAGCTATCTTAGAGAATCCTCAGTTACCATATGAAGCCGTAAATTCTCTCAGCGAATGCCTGTTTTGACAGAGAACTTTAAAGACACATGGCAAAAGTTTAAACAGGTCCTAATTGATGGAGTTTAAACACTGTATGTAGTAATTAAATAGTTATATTAATGAAAAAAGCACCCCTTGCATTTTTCATCTTTAATCTTTCCCAAATTTTTCTTTAAGACTTAAAATTCATGAATGAAGTGAAGGAAATATAATTGCTAAATTTCCCAAGTTCTTGATACATCATTAAAAAGGTTTAAGTTTGCTGGGCGGTGGTGGTGCACGCCTTTAATCCCAGAACTTGGGAGGCAGAGGCAGGTGGATCTCTGTGAGTTCGAGGCCAGCCTGGTCTACAGGAGCTAGTTCCAGGACAGGCTCTAAAACTACAGTGAAACCCTGTCTCGAAAAAAAAAAAAAAGTTTAAGTTTATGTGTCTAAATGGAGCTGGGGCTTGTTTTACCATGTAGTCTTTTTCCTTTTGCATGTGTGGTGTACATGTGAATGCTTGCATGCATGTATATTTTCACGTGTGTGTGTTTGCATGTGTGTGGAATATGCATGCATATACACTTTAGTGTGCATGCATGTGTGCATGTGTGTGCATATGTATGTGAATACCCAAAACTGATGTCAACGTCTTCCTTGGCTGTTCACCACTGTAGTTTTGATACAGGGTCTCTTGTAGTAACCATTGTTCAGTTTAACTAGTCTTGCTAGCCAGCCTGCATGTGGTACCTGTCTGCCTCTCTAGAGCTTGGATTACAAGCAAACTTTCATATGAGTGGTCGGGATCCACACTTTGTTCTCAGCAAGTGTTTGCTGACATGTGCCCAGCAGCCTTCTCGTACTTCCGTTAAAATGAAATTCCCAGGGAATGCAAAGAAATTGTAGATAAATCATCGTTGCCAAAACCAGAAAAAGGAAGAATATTTTTAAAACACATCAAAGACTAGAGCTTCTTTGATTTGGCATACTTAAATTGTTTCTCTATAAATGAAGGATTATGAAAATTAAGCATCTTAGTGGCTCTTAAGTCATCTCTCTCTCTTTTAATGTTCCTTTACAATCAGTATATATGTTCTAGTTCCATGCAAGTTGCTTTGAAATTTTTTCTCTTCTCTTTTTTTTCAATTTTTAAATTATTAGTCTCTGGGTATTTTATAAGTGGTTTAATTGTTCGTTCACCTGGATGTGTGCTTGTGTGTGCATGCCTGGGGGCCAGAGGCTGACTCTGTGTGTCTTTTCTCAATGGGTTTCCATGTTGATTAATTTATTTAGAGACATGGTTTACAATGAACTTGAAGTTCATTGATTCTGTTTGACTGGCTTGCTAATGACCCCCAGGAACCCACAGGAAGTGTCTGTGCCGACGAACAACTGCCATTGTGCCCGGGCTTTTTAAAACTGGGTTCTAGAGATCTGCAGTCAGGCCTTCACTCTGGCACAGCAGGCGTTTACCTGCTTAGCTTTTGCCTTGCCATTTAAAAATTATTCTTTGACAGTTTCATAAATACATAAAATGTACTTTTGTCCTTTCCACCCCCATTTTCTTACCCCCTCATACTCCTCTAGAAACCCCCTTTCTTCTCCCAAAGTTCCTCTCCAACTTTCATGTCTTTTCTTTGTCCATTAAGTTGCTTTTGAAACCTCCTGAGTTTCCTAGGGCTCTTCATGTAAGTGTAGGCTGAGTGTTATTTACTGGAACAGAGACTCCTTAACAGTGGGTACACCAGTAAACGAAATGACTTACCGACTCCCAATAACCATTAGTCACCAATAGTTTTCGTGCACAAACAGACCTCAAAACCACTTGCATGCTTGATGGACAACTGGCAGACTACATGTTTGAAAGTGTCAAGGAATAAGCTTAATAAAGTTCCAGTTATATGACTAAAATCTCTTTTAGTGATCTACTGTGTGCCATGGTGACCACAGTTAGTAATAATGTATTGTATATTATTGTTTATTTCAAAAGTACTACAAGAGGACCCATTTTAACAAGATGAAATTAAAAATGAGGAAATTTCCTCTACCCCAAGAGTATATTCAAAGCCAAGACACTGAAGGCAAAGAAAATAGGATAGAGAAATATCCAGATAAACAGGATGAGAAACATTGCAGCTTACTTGCCTCTGGGCAGCCCAGGACACTGATGGAGCATCCCAAGGAAATAAGCTTGAATACTGTGATATCAACAAAGTCACACTGACCACTGAGCATACAATGAACAAGATAGAAGACAATGACAAGCTCTCTTCATCAGAAATGTTAAGGTCAACAAGCAGCAATTCAAACAGTCTGTGAAAATACCTTGTCATAGTCATGTGTCCAAAGTCAACACTCTGCTCTGGCCTGCTGGAAGGAAGAAGGCAGATGTCCAGCTGTCTTCTAACTAGAAAGCTTTGTAAATTGCTAACCAAATTGGGTCATTCAGACTCAGTATAGCTAGCTAATTCTAAAAGGTTTTGCAGCATAAACATTGCTAAAAATGTATTTTAATATTTCAACTAAACATACACCAAGTTTGTAAGTTAGCTTGACATCTATGATGTATACATAGATCAACCATCACATAAATTATATAAGCATATGTATATAATACTAATTTTCAAATAAATAGATAAATAAATACCCACATGGAACAAAACAGAAAATTCGTGAGCTCTTTAAACATTTGAATATCCTTGCTTAATTTTATTGTTTTTAATTTTGTATGTGTTTTTGTTGTGATTGAATGTGTGTATACATATTTCCACATGTGTGTGTGCATGTGCAAATATGTGATCATGCATTTGGAGGACTGAGATATATTCTTTGATAGACCACATTATTCAAAGGGCAGGGTCTCTCAGTTGGACACAAATCTTGCCAGCTGAGCTAATCTAGTTTGTTAGTTTGTTCCAAGGATACCCTGAGTAGGCCATGCATACCTGCCATTGATGTGGATTCTAGGAATCTGAACTCAAGGTTCATGTTTGCACAACAAATGCTTTGTCCAATGAGTGATCTCTCCAATTCCAGTTTTATTTCTGCTTAAAATATATTGCTCATGTCAAAGTTCATAATATTTTCTATTTTGACATGGTTATTTTATATTTTAAAATTGAGTCATTTTACTTTATTCGTGTGTGTGTATGCATGTGTTTGTGTGTGTATGATATGAGATACCCTTCTATATATGTGTTGTATTTTTTGGTTGATGAATAAGCTGTTTGGGCAAATGGCTTAGTAGTTTAAAGCCAGGCAGTAAATCTGAACAGAGATATACAGAGAAAGTAAGCGGAGTCAGAGAAAGGCCATGTAGTTGCCGAAGGTGAAAACCACCAACTGCCAGCCAGAACCTTACCCATAGGCCACGCAGCCTTGTGACGATACACAGAGAATAGAAATGGGTTAATTTAAGGTGAAGAGTTAGCTACAAATATGCCTAAGCTATTGGCAAAACAGTGTTGTAATTAATATAGTTTCTGTGTTATTATTTGGGTCTGGGGCAGCTGGGAAATGATCATGCAGTCTCCACCTACACGTGTATGTGAATTTATGTGTGCCACTGCATGCAGGTACCATGGAAACCAGAAAAAGGCATCTAATTTTCTGGAACTGGAATTAGGGGTGGTTGTGAGCCACCTGATGTGGGTGCTGGAATGTGAAGTCGGGTACTCTTGTAAGAACAATAAAGAGCAATAAACACTCTTAACCAATGAGCCAAATCTCTAGCCCCCATTTTATTTTTTGATACTTAATTTTAAATGTAATTTTATTTTGGATATTATAAAATAAAAGTTAAACTTATTTTTCTACATGAACAGCATCTATCAGGGTGATTTACTGAGGCTTTCTTTTCCATCAATTTGTAATGCAATAGTTTTGATATATGACTTACTTTTATGGTATTAGTTTTTTTGTCTCATTGTCTGTACTATGGTATTCAATTGTGATATTTTTCACTTGCACTTACACTATCTGATGAGAAAAATACTCTCTCAGTATGAGTTTGCATACAATTGGCTTTCACTTCATTGTGTGGATTTCAAAGTCATTGGCTGTTTTGTATAGTAACCACTAAATGCTGACCATGTTATTCTATTTTAATTATTTGTTTGTCTTAAATATTATTTTATGGTTTTGTTTACGAAGATATACCTCTATTATGAAATATTTGTTTATATGTATTTCGTGGTTCATTTTGTTTTTATGACTAGGAATTATTTTTTCAAATCTGGTAATAACTGATTGTTAATCTTTATCAACATTCCTTGACTTTTTGGTATGTATTTGAATTCTGCTTTCTTACTGAATTCAGTTATTAAATTGTTTTTTTTTTTTTCTGAGACAGTGGTCCTCTGTATAACAGTCCTGGCTGTCCTGGAACTCACCCTTTAGATGGGCTTGCCTCAAACTCACTGAGATCCACCTGTCTCCACCTCCCAAGTGCTGAGACTAAAGGTGTGGGCAACCACTACTGCTCGGCCTAAGTTGTTTTCTAAATTTGAAACAAATTCTCTCTCCTACCAATAGTTCTACTAATCTTGCTGATTGTGGGATCTACCTCATGATTGAGAACTCCAAAGGCAATGATATCAAAATTATGATAAACCAGCCCTTTCCGGTTCTTCTTCATTGGAATGGAAATAACTTCAGTGGTCTTATTGGACTTAATGTATATTATTGGAGTTTGGAAAATAGTTTTTCAGACGAATCCTCCTATCTTGTGTGCAGTAAAACTTTATTAAAATCTGGAATATTCTTAGATACTTTCTGAGGTTGTTCGTTGATATCATTTCTGTCCTTTTCCTAAAGGAGGTTATGGTATCCCAGAATCTGAGAAAAGGTCAAGCGAAAGGAATGTCAGGTCTGAAAATTCTAAGGCCTAGCTGCTGCCCTTGTGAAATTTCGGCAAGTGAGACAGATAAGACTAAGGCATTTTGTCAGTGCTGCAGCATATAATTCACATGGAATTACGTAGTTAAGAGAGGAAGCAGAGATATGCGATCTGGAATCACAGGAAAAGCTCCTAGGAGAATCATAGTCTCTAACAGTGGGGCAAGATAGCACAAGTTAATTCACGAAATCATGAAAGCAGAGGAGAGAGGAGCGCACTGAGAAGTGCCCTCAAATCATTCAGCTTTTTCGCTGGAAATGAAAATGAGGGTGACGTTACAAAACAATGCAGAAAAGAATTTGTTCTTCTTTACTTGGAATATACAAAAAAGTGACTAAGCACCGACGTGCGTGGTTAGTAACGGGGGTTTTAAACGTCTTTGAGGTTTTAGAAACTTCCTCATTTTTCTGCTTGAAAGTATGGGTGAGGAGACCTTTCTCAGAACCAGGAGTCACTTATCTCTGGGAATGCATCCAGGGAAACGAATTGCAGGACTGCTGGCGGTGACCTGCTGAAACCATGGGTTTCAAAGTAGAAGGGAACAAGGTTGGAATTTCCAGATAACTTGTTAGAATCTAGACCCCATGAATGTGCCCCAACTAGAGACTAATGACAGATCATGTTGCTTTAGAAATAATAACCAGTTCTTACTATATTTGGGAAAAATAATTCCTAGACATAGAAATGGTTGCCAGTTCCTGAATTATTTGACTTTTAAAAGCATACCTGGATATCTTTAAGTTGTTTCATTTTGTCCATCCCTTACAGAACTTAATATGCCTTTGAGTTCACCCCCGTTCTTTCTGTAGTTTCTCCACACTAGTAGAACCACTTTTGTTTTTGATATGGCATGTTACAGTCTACGCACATGCCACATCCTAATATTTTGCTTCTGTACCCAGGCCTCTGGTGAATTATGTATTCTTTACATCCAGTTCACATGCAACCAGCTTTGTGTTACCTTTCTGGATCATATCCTGGAGAAATGACTGCTCTCTCTCTCTCTCTCTCTCTCTCTCTCTCTCTTTCTTTTCTCTTCTGCAATAAATACATTTTTACTTTGTTTTGGTTAAGGACCCCTGTGATCAATCCTTCCTCTTCCCACTTATTTCCTTTGAATCTCCTTTCTTCAACAGAGCATCAATACATGTGTGTGCACACTTGCACACACACACAGAGACAAACATGCATACATGCCAGCAAGCACACACACACACAGGTGTTACTGAAAACATCCTACAAAAGAGCATTAATGCCATGCACTGTAAAACACAGAGTTAATGAAAGTGGATCAGATACCTCTTTTCATCCAGAGTATATTTATTCCAATATTTTCTTTTCCATATAGTTTATTTAAATATATATACAGCTTGCCAGAGTCTATTGTATTCTTGTTAGTCTCAGAGATGGGACTCAGATCAATGGCCTTGGTGGCAAGCACCCTTACATGCTGAGCCATCTCACTGGTCCCCTTCCATAGATATTTTCTAAAATGCGTCTTTCATTACCTCAAACAACTTCGTTTTCAGCCTCACTTTGCATGCATTACTCACTAGTGGAAAAGCTTGCTTCTTGGGAGCTTTCTCTGAACCATCGGCTGCTTATGGAAGTCTCGATTTCCTGAAGAGAATCTATCTCTCTTCACAGGGCCCAGTGAACTGTGGCCGAAGACCCAGCTCTTCACAGCAGCTAACACTTGTAGTCTGCTTGCTATGTGCCAGACACTTTGCTAAGTACTTGATGTGAAGACTTGCGTAGGATTTTCTGTACATCCTTACAGCTAGGCTTGTCTCCTATAGACCGTGAGAATGTCTATATGACTCTATTGTTTTTCTGTGTTCTCGATACTTAGCAACAGGCTGGCACACAGTGTGCAGGCACTTTCTGAATGCTCTCTGGATGAACAAAGAACACGTGAGCATGAACACAATACAGTTGCTGACTGTTGATGTGAATGTTTTGCTGTGTTCACTGTCTCCTTAGCAGTGTTTTTTTTTCATATTTGTTTTTTGTTTTTTCCTCACCATGGCTCTTGTCTGTTAATTCATCCCGTGGTCAGTAGAGGCTGTTGTCCTACTATCCATGGCTATTGCCATTTCTTGTATCCTGTCAGCCAATTATTCTATGAGAATCCTTTCATGTGGCTTCTGTTTGTTAATATCTGAATGGTTTGTATTTTTGAACACATCTCACCACCAGTAAGATTTTGTGTTTAGGCAGTGTCCTGTCCTGCAAACATAGGCATACAAGTAAGGGAGTTGAGGGAGGTCTTATCCATGGCAGGTACATTTCTAGGGACTTAGTGAAAACCTCTAAAGCCATCATGATTGGATGGCGGGAAACTCCTGATTCTGCTTCAGGCCAAGTGAAGGCTAATCTTTTTTTTTTCTTTTTCTATTACATATTCAACTATTGAGTGAAATTCTCTTCAATACAGTATATATTGGAGAGTATATGAAGAACCCTGCCTAGAAAAACCCTTAGTTCATGTTCTTGTTGCTTCTGAAATAGCAATATAGTACTGAATAACTCATGTAATACGCTCTTCAAATTAGGTATCTGGGAGGCAGTATAATGAAACACACACACACACACACACACACACACACACACACACACGCACGCACATAGTATAAGGAAACAAACACAACTGAACTAAACAAAAACACCTCACCCTCAAACACAAAACAAGGCAAAATTCCAGTGCAGGAGTTGGAAGACAGTGTCTGGACTGGTGAATCCTATAGGTTTATCTAGAGGGCTCTATGCTGTGGGTTGTGAGGCTTGAGACAGCCTTTGCAGAGAGTGTCTTGAGCTATGCCCCCTTCTCTGAAGGGCTAGAGGCATTTGGCCTGTGCCATGCAGGAGATGTCTTGTTCGTGAGATTCCCTGTTAATTTTCTATCCAAAAGAATTGTTATCTTTTAAATCTTAAAACTTTGATTTCCCTTCTCCTACTTTTTCCCTTCTCTGTGACATTTGGCCCTGGTTGCTAATGATTGCTTTCTTTGTATGGATTTGAGGTCTTCTGGTACATTCTGTGAATAAAGTCTTTAATAAATTACACCCCCCCATGGATCTGGTCTAGCAGCAAACATTAGAATGTGGACTCACAACTCTAGAATACAAGGTCACTGAGAGCAGCTGTTTCTGGAGGTGCCTCTGATGATAGATAGCTGCATCATTCCCTTCCAGAGATATATTCTGGTAGCTGGCAGTCAGCAAGTGTCTTTTTGAATGAATGAAGAAAATACCTCTGCCCCATTCAGAGCAGATCTTTCACACGGCTCTCATCAAATGTTGCCTTGGCTCATCTAGCTGTACTTTTCTTTATTAATTAAAAGTTTTTTTGTTTTGGCCTTCAGTAGGGTTGTAGAAGAGTCTCTTCAGCTTTCCTGTTTGCGCAGATGCTCATTTATTGATTTTTAGTTTTAAGAAGCTGGTATTTTCCTGCTAAAGGAAGAACAAGTGTAGCTACATCCTCTTCCACTCTCTTCCCCCTTAAGGAACAGTTGCAGGCCTCTGTAACAGATGGCTTCATTTCTCTGACTGTAATGAGTAGGCAAAGAGGGCCTGAAAGACCACAGCAACCTGAACTTTAACTGAGGAGGTAATAGGGAAGGACTCCTTCCCTAAATACCCAGTTACACCAAGTGAAGTTGGTCTGAGGGTAGATATACCGCACAGCTCTGTAAAACTGCTCATCATTGACTTCTACTCTGTTCTACACAGAAAATTCAATCTTTCTCTGCAATTATGTATTTTTTTCTTGTTACCAATGATGTCACCAGCATATTCAGAAACAGAAAACATCAGCTTATTGCCCCATGCAGGCATGACATATGTCCTGCCTCATATGGATAATGTGTAACCAGTCTCCATTCCCAGAGCAGGGTGCTTGACTGCCTCCAAACATTTTATTGTCTCCATTTTCCCAGGGTAACCATACTCTGAATGGCCCTCAGTGGGAGGGAGCTTATAGGTTTAAACCAATCACGACTGTTGATTCAAGTGTTTGTCCTCCATGGACATGAAAAACTGCCTTCCAATTTCACTTTTGGCAAGAGTGAAAACATTAACAGATAGCCCATTACCAGATAGTGGACAAAGAGATCAATTTTAGAAATTTATTAGTCATGTTTTAGGGTACCCTCAAACTCTAAAGCAGTATCTAATTTGGAGTCTTCATATCTTCACAGTGTGGTTGTGTACCCTGTGCCTCAGTCTGCCTTGAAAGGTCCCTTTTTGACTCTTGAAGTTATCCTCAGCCCATTGTCTGCTAACAAAGGCTTGTGTCCATAGTCTAGTTGTGACAGGTATGAGGGTCGGGGCAACTATTCTTTATACAATGCAATAATCATATGTAGCAGTTACCATCTTCATCACTGCGATCAAGGACCTGACAAAGGTCATGTGTAGTCTATTTACTTGGATCACAGACTGGTGGTGCAGCCAACTGTGGGAGGAGGTCACAGCATCAGGCATATGAGACAGCAGATCACATTGCATCTGTGAGGAAACAGGAAATGGTGACTGTTGATGCTCATCTCACCAACTTCTTTTTATTAATTTTGGACCTCAGTCCATGGCAGAGTGACAGTCATAATAAGGGTGTGTCTTCCTGTCTCTACTGGTCTCATCTAGAAACTCCCTCACAGCTGTGTCCAGGGGCTTCTATTTTAGGGGATTCTAAATTCTGTCAAATTGACAGTCAGTAGTAACTATCACAACCACGAAACCTAAATCATCCTCATTTTTTAAAGATAGGGGCATTACTCTATAGTTTCCAGTTAGGTTGCTATGGACCTTGTTATTTCTGTCACAACACTAAATAGGACATGGGGAGTGGTATTTATAATTATTCTGGGCAGAGATTATGAAGGAGAATGCATTGTTACTCTGTTTATGGTAATGATTGCTCATTGGAAGTCTTATCATTAACTTTTTAACCTAAATGAATTTTTGAACACTTCTTTGAGCAAATATCCCTGTCGAGGATTCACTTTCTCTGAATTACCAGTAGCTTTTCCATTAAAACTATGAGGTAGAAATCCACTGACTTTCAAAGTGTTTATATTCTTCTTCTTTTAAAAAATTGTGTCGGGGGGGGGCAGGCGTGTAGGTCAGATGTTGACATTAGGCACCCTTCTTCTTCTGTTGCTCTCGACTTTATTTTGTGAGATAGGTCACTCATTGAACCTGGAGGTCACTGATTAGCTTGACTGAGTGGCCAGCAATCCTCTTGGATCTGTTCCTCTCCCTTCCAGCCCTGTGGTTATAGATACATGCCACCACACCCTCCTTTTCCATGGATGTTGGGGATCTGACTCAGGTCCTAATTCTTGAAGAGTCATGGAGACAGAACCCTAGCCACGGAGAGTGTTCATGTTCTTAACATCCTTCTCTATTATTAGGTTTACAAGTTGGCAGGGGCGATAGACATGTTCTAAGCTTTCTCTTGAACAACAGCCATCTGGACAAACGAAGATTTTCTTTTTTATTTACTATAGTAAATTGGATTTTCACCCTCACTTTGTCTATATGCCAAAAGGGGGCAAGTGACAGCGGCGCGAGTCACAGAGAGGGGCAAAGGCAAGAACAAGAGAGAGAGAGAGTGTTTGCTTGTCATCTAGGCACGTGTGAAGACCCATGGAGAGAATGCTCTTTCCCCAGCCTGTGCTGCCTCTGACTCAATGATCCCTTGCTGTGACATTCTCAGGGTAGTGAAGCCATGCCACACTGAGGGTGTGCAGTCTGCCTTCTTCACCACCTAAGCTGATGCCCTGAAAGTGCTTGAGCTTCTCGTGAGCTTACCCAGCCTTTCTTCCTCAGTGATTCCACACTGCCACCCATAGTGTAGCCCATTTCCCGATTCTCTCAGCCCTGTATTGTCTCTGAATTGCTTTGAAAGTCTTTTTCTCACTGTACTAGGAGAAAAAGCTGAAGCCTCTCATTGCATTACTGAAAGAAGTTTAAGAGGTTTTAAAGAGCTACCATTTTTTTATTTTTACATTAAAAAAAACCCACTCTTGATAACACAACCTAAAATTCTAAATTTGTGCTTTCAATGAAGCTCCTATATATCTGGTCATTTGTTCTTATAATATTAACACTACATTTGAAGTATATTGAATATACAGGTAGGTGTTTAAATAGATGTTTCTAGGCTCATCTATTAAACTGTATACCATACATTATTTTATATATAAAAATCTGATCTTGGCATCAAGGAGATGACTCAGTTGGTATGATGATTCACTTGCCATCTTGACCAAATCTAGAATCACCCTTGAGGTAGGTATTTAGACATGTCTATGGGGATTATCTTGATAGAATTAGTAGAAGTGAGAAGACCTGATCACTGTGGGTAGAACCATTCCCTGGCTGGAACCCTGGGCTGTGTAAGTGGAAACAGGGAACTGAGCAGTGCGCATGCATTTCTTTCCCTCTCTCCTTATTTGTGACTGTGATATGATCTGCCTCAAGGTCCTGCCACGTTGACTTTTCAACTATGATAAACTCTGGAGCTGTGAGGCAGAATAAATCTCTCTCTCATGTTGTTTTTGTCAGAGCATCTAATGACAGAAAGAGGAAAAGAAAATAACACAGTTAAATGCTTGCTATATGAGCATGAGGAAGTGGGTTCAAATCTCTGGAACTTGTGAAAGAAGCCATGTGGTGTGGTTTATAACTGTAGTCCCAGCACTGGATGGCGAGGGACAGGAAATATCCTTGGGACTTGCTGGCGAGCCAGCCTAGCACCAGATTTAGTGCAAGATCCTGCCTTGAAAATTAGGTGAAGAATGACAGAGGATAACAGCTGTTGTAAACCTCTGTCCTCTATGTGAACACACATAATATGCAGCTCATGCATGTAACACACACGCACACACACACAATTATCTTATTTCCCCAAGAATTTAAAGGTTAAATTGGGAAATATAATATGTTTATACTTTTTTGCTAGTTATAATTTGAATATATTCAGTTCCCAGACAATAAAAGTTCTCAATGTTAACAATAATGTGGGTCACTTGTTTAAAAGGGAGCGATGGAATCTTACTATTATTATTGTCCATTCCTCACTATATCCCAAAAGTTATTTGCATACCACAGGCAGTCAAATGAGGCATAGAGAAGAACCATGTGGTGCATAAGGTTATAAAATGAGTGACTGAAAGATCTAAGATCCATGACCAGGCTTGTCTACTCTAAATTTCACCATCCTGTAATGCCATATGCCTGCCTGTGACCAGCAACATTTTACTGTGTGTTGTCATATCAGCCTGTCTATTTTTGGTTATAGAATTCAGAGAGATGCTAAGCCCTATTCTGCATCTTTAATGGCACAGAGGTATGTTAATTAGGACAGTTGGATGCTAAAGTACTAAAAATAAATTTGAAAATCATTTGCATTTCCAAACAGAGGTAAGTGAAGTAGTCAAATAAATCATGTATTGACACCAACTTGAAGTTCCAGCCATGTTCTCCTATGTTTCCTGCTGGGCTCCTATTAGTGAGACTCCAGAGACACTGGATCCATGCTGATAGCCATGTAAATACTCTGGGAATTAGAATTCCAACAGAAAACTCCATGCTGGGAGTGAAAATGGTAACCCTAAGAGTCCTAGCACGAAAGCAAATGCTCATCTCCCAGATGAAAGATAATTCCTCAGTGCAGGTAACTAGGGTACTCAGGTAAACCCGCATGTGCACATTGCCTGGTTTTTCTTTTATCTTTCTATGAATACTAGCATTGATATGAGCAAGATAGCCATAGAACTTTGATTTTTTTCTCCCAATCTTTGAAGGAACCTGTAAAGAAATTCATTTTCCCACATAGAGTTATCTTTCTTTATAATATTGGTGAGTGGTCAGACCCAAAGCCCAGCTTGTGGTCACCACGTCTGACCTTAATCTACTCTTTTTCTGAGCAAGCTCCCAGGGGGTGAGAGAGATGGGCAGAGGAACATTTACCCCTCAAAATGATTTCCAAGGACAGAAAATTCAGTAAGGCTGATGTCAGGATGCTGATGAAAGCAATGACAAACCCTCTGCCATGATGGCAGCAATCAAATACATGGCATGACTTGGAGTATAGTAAACACTGAGTGCAATGCAGAGAAATGAAAGTCAGCAGACGGCCCTAACACTGATATTTCCCACATTGTTCCCAATCTAATTGTGACTATGATGGAACTTATATGATACAGGGAAGTCTATTTTGTACTCTTTCTAAATCCTACTTCCTTCCACATCTTTCTTTTTTAATTCCCCAGCTAATCTCACATGGTAAAAAAAAAAATCTGCTCTGTCAGGTGGCATCTTGACTATAAGAAAACCCAGTGTTGGCTTTTGGAAGAACTTACACTGTACCAATTCATAATTGATATTGTTTCTTTATGCCAAAAATGTGAAATAAAGAGGAGAGGAACAATGGCAATGGAGAGGAGAGAAGAAAACCACCACTAATTAATATATTAACCATGTATTAATGCCTTATGGGAAAATATGCTAACACACTATCACACCCTGGGGACAGTCATTTATACTGTGCATTGTGGGATCATGAGCTTCAATAGTTTTATTTTCTGTATTTTATATTATGATAGCAAGGGAGAGAACATATTTAGAAAACAATCACTTAATGATCCAATATATACATCATCCCAGAATGTGTAGCACTTTTCACATGTAGCCCGCCTGAGCCTCTATGAGATTTGAGTATTCTGAATTAAAGAAGTTCATTTAAATCCACTATTGTTTTCCATGACCTGGAGAGGGGTCTTATTAAGTAAATATCCTCAGAATAAGTCTTTTGAGGAATCTAGAAGCTATGCTCATTCTATAGCCAAGGCTGGCCTCAAATTCACAATTCCCCTGTCTTGGTGTCTGTAGTGCTGGGATTGGGGATAAGTAGCGCCACTGCTATATTTCATATAGCACAAAGTAAAGATCTAAAACCTGAACTTTAATAGAACACCACTACCCTTACGGAGTGAAATCGGTAGTTTCTTTCTTTTCTTTTCTTTCTTCCTTTTTTTTTGATTTTTGGATATTTTTGTTTGTTTGTTTTGAGACAGGGTTTCTCTGTGTATCTCTGGCTGTCCTGGAACTCACTCTGTAGACAGGTTGGCCTTGAACTCGCAGAGATCCACCTGCTTCTGTTTCCCTGAGTGCTGGGATTAAATGCATGCACCATCATCGCCTGACCGGTAGTTTCTAACATGGCGTAGAGAACATGTCACGTGGCCTCTGCCTGTGACTTTAGCCTTTTTGCTCACCTGTTCTGTCCAGTGTGGTCAGCCACCTGAAGTGCTGACGGTCCTTCACCCGTTCTTTTTCCATCATCGTTTTCAGGCTGACTCTTTTTAAGACACACTTTCTTCTTTTTATTTGAAAATATTTTTTCATACAATATATTCTGATTATGGTTTCCCCTTCTCCAACTCCTCCCAGACCGTCCCCACCCATCCAAATCCATACCCTTTCGTTTTTTCTCATTAGGAAACAATGGGCATCTAAAAGATAATAATAAAATCAAAAGAAACAAACCCAAATAGGAAAAAACAAAACAACAATACAAACAAACAAACAAAAAACAGAATAGAAAGAGCTAAACAGAAAGCTCAGAAAGCACATACCAATGTAGAAACACAAACTGTCCCACTCAGAGATATCCCATAAAAACACGGAACTGGAAACTGTAATATAAATGCAAAGAACCTATAAGAAAAGGGGGGAAACTCTGACAAAGCATCATGAGACAAAGGAGTATCAAAAATGTCACTGAGTTAATTTTGTGTTGGCATCTACTATGGGCCTAAGACCTGTACTAAAGAGCTATTTGTATACCCAGTGAGACTCTGTTAGAGAAAACATTTTTTTTCATTTGCAAGCAGTTATGAATTGAAGATAGTTTGGGATTATGGATGTGGGCTTGTGTGCACTTCTCCTCTTAGAACTGGGATCCCATCGGGCAGGCCCTGTGCATGCTTTTCACTTGACCACTTTCTTTTCCTTGTGGATTATTGCAGAGATCAGAAAACAATGACCATTGGGTCAGGCTTGGCTCTCTTCTCTTTCCAATCCCAGTGGGATAAGTTAGAGAGTGATGTGGTAGCCTTTGGGTAAATACTCTGAGCTACCCAGTTATAATCCTCCTTGTGTGGTAGGGATATGGAGAGAATAATGTAATGGAAGCAGGGTTTGCTAGTGCCAATGCTCCTTCCCTTTTCCCTCCCCCACTTTGCTGTCCAAACCTGCACTTAGAACTTGATGAGTTTGTACCTAATTGTATTCATTCAACTCACATTTTGGCATCTTCTTAGAAAAAGCTGTGAGAAGCAGTTGTGGCCAAGAGGTTGAAACAAGAGACTAGTAACCCAGAGAAATGCTATGTGAGGACATTTGTACCCTGAAAAATCATCCCCCCTAGCTTCAGACTGCAAGCAGGAGAGAGAAAATTCAGAGGTGTATTATTTCTAAGAAGAAATTTAGGGACGAGACTTTCCATGGTCTGAAGAATCAGCAGCAATAATCAACTCTAACCCTCTTCTTTGTCCTTCTGAGTGTGTGGACTTTGTCTCTACGTTTGTCACTTCATGTTCCAGATGTTGTGACCACAACCCCAAGCCCATCTCTCGGCAGAGCTATGAAGCACCAGAGTAGTTTCTTGCCCGCCTCACACCTTCCCCACCTTCTCTTACTTTCTGCCCATCAATAAGCCTGTCTCCATATTTTGCACACACAAGAATCACAGCAAAAGTCCGCATTATGTCAGCTTTCTCATAATGAGAACTCTGCTACACCACTGTTGAGTTCTCCCCAAGATATTTTTTTTTCAAACTTTGCTTCCTTGGACAGATTTGGCAATAGCTTTGTAAGTGGTGTTGGCATAATTGCCTACAATAATGAAAACCTGCAGGAATTATTTATTTTTTCATTTTCCCTTTAGGCATAGTCATTTTCTCCCCCAGGGCATTCCAAGTGTGTGAGTCTGTAAGCGCATGTTAAAAAGGTGACTACTATGGTAATAATATATTCAATTTGAGAAAAAATGGCTTAGATTTCTGTCCTTTTCAAAGAGTATAAAAAATTCTCAGAAGTTTTCCATAAATGCCTTACTATGGACATAAGCTACACTGTATCTTCTGGCCCTTCTTGAACAGTCAGTAAAACTGGGAATTCAATGCACAGTCACTAATACTAATCAAGGTTTGTGTCTTGGGTGTGTGGAAGACTGCATTTCCCTTAGGCATATAGCCATTTAATGCTTGAATGTAATTAGGATTAGAGTAAAGGAAGAAGAGGCGAGCACATGCATTTTTATTAACTCTGGTACCTACCACACTGATATGGAAATGTAAGTTCTCATTTTTAATTTTAGGACAGAACCTATACAGGGTAATGGCTTCAGAAAAATCGGTTCTTCAGGTAGATTTCTTGCAAGGAAAATGTAGGTTAATTTTTTTGAAAGTTTATAATGTTTCTTTTTGTTATCTTTATTTTGAGAATTTTATACATGAGTACTCTATTTACATCATTTCCATTTTATTCTCTGCCCTCACAACTCCTCACATAGACCCCACTCCTCAAATTCATGATCATTGTCATTAATTATTCTTCTCTCCTATTTTCTCACACACACACACACACACACACACACACACACACACACACACACACACAAACACACAAACACACACACACTGCTGACTTCACTTAGTGTTTACCGTGTGTGTGTGTTTGTTCAGGGCTGTCATCTTGGAATCTGATGACCTACCAGAGCACTAATCCCTCTCCATACATACTGGAATGTCTACTGGTGATGTCATTGTGCAGGTTTTGTTTAGGTGACTATCTTCGCCATATATAGAAGACACTATCTCATTGAAGATGTTCTTGTCTGCTGGCTTTTTGAATCTTTTCACCCTCTATTCTGTGATGCTCCCTGAGTTTTAGGTATAAGGGCTGTGTTGTAGGTGGGTTGTTCTCAGGTTCTGATCAGTTGTGCAGTTTCATGATGATACCTATCAACTGCTAAAGAAAGTTTCTTTGATGAAGGGTAAAATCTACTGATTTATATAAGGATAGGTACTTAGAATGCAGTTAGCAATTACACTGTTTTAAGAAAGTGGCAAGGGTAGGTTCTCTTCTAGGGTTCATGACCTCACCAGCCATGGGTAATTGGCTAGGTTTATAGGATCAAGCATTGAGTGGCCTTAAGTTAAATTAGATTGCTGCTGGTTATTTCCCAGATATAAGGGCCAGTGCTGAATATATCTTGCCACATTGGTCAGTATTGTGGTTTGTAGGTTTATTGCTGGTTAGGACTACTGATGGTTTTTCTTGCTTGGAAGCTTGCATAGCATCATAGATACTATGAGATTTTATCCCCAGGGAAGAAGGTTCCAGGTCAGTTTCAGGTTAATTCTTCCAAGTCCTGTGTCCAAAGTATGTAAGGACTTCAGCAACAGTGTCTTATCTTCAAGTACTGGAATGCAATCAATGGCAATGGCAATAGCCTACTATATTGTTTTGGGAGTCTCTTGGACTGCCCTGACCAACAACTTGAAGTACTATTTTGAATGTCTTTCACTGTTCTTGGTGGGGAAGGCATTATCACAAATGGAATAACTTCATTTCATTTATTTATTCATGCATATGTATACATTTATATATTATAAACATAAATTTAAGTAAACATAAATATTTTTCTATGTTGTTAAATAGTTCTTAGTCTTCTTTCTCCCTTGCCCATCTGAAGATAAAACCCACCCCATTCTTCCTATTTCCCCTTTCAAAGGACCTATGCCTTTCCCTAGCACTCCTTCCATCCCCGATCCCACGATACTGTATGGTTACCCTTTACTTTCTACACAGTCTCACGAAACAAAGTAAGTGTTAACATTTCCCCACATCCTTGCCAGCATTTGTTGCCGGTTGTTTTCTTTTTCTTTCTTTTTTTTTTTTTTTTTTTTTTTTTGGTTTTTTGAGACACGGTTTCTCTGTAGCTTTGGAGCCTGTCCTGGATCTAGCTCTTGTAGACCAGGCTGGTCTTGAACTCACAGAGATCCATCTGCTTCTGCCTCCCGAGTGTTTGGATTAAAGGTGTGCACCACCACCGCCTGGCATGCCGGTTGTTTTCTTGATGTTAGCTATTCCGACTGGAGTAAGATGAAGTCTTGAAATATTTTTAATTTGCATTTTCCTAATGTTAAGGAGCTGAACACTTAAAAGATATATCTTAGACAATTTTATTTATTCCTTTGAAAAGTCTATGTTTGGATTTTTTAAAAAAATAATGTCATTTGGCTTTTTTCACTCCTGGACTTTGAAGTTCTCTGTATATTTTGGATATTAATTCTCTGTTAGCTGTATAGCTGGCAATGATTCTTTCCCATGTTCTGGGCTTCCTTTCCTCTTTTATTTTCTTTGTTCTACAGAATGGGGTCCCATTTTTGAACTGTAGGCCTTAATTCTTGGGCAGATGGTGTCCTACTCAGGAAGCCTTTCTTACACCTGCGTTTTCTTCTAGCAGCTTTATTATTCAGGCTTCACATTGAGATCCTTGATCTGTTTAGAGCTGACTTTTGTGCATAGCTGGTAGATCCAGGTCAGTTTCAGTTTTTTAAATGTAGGCATCTAGTTTTTTCCAGTACCGATTGTTGAAGATACTGTCTTTTCTCCAGTCTGTATTTTTTTAGCATCTTTGTTAAATATGAGATGTATATAATTGTGTGTGCTCATGTTTGGGTCTTTTGTTTGTCCTGTGTCTGGTTTTGTGCCAGTGTCACTTCAAAGCTGGAAGTCTGCCATTCTTCCAGCACTGTCCTTTTTCTTATGCATTATTTTGTTTATAAGTATTTTTTGTGATTAACAGAAACCTTAGGATTTTTTTTCTTCTATGTCTGTGAAAAATGTTGTCTGTATTTTGATTAGGTAGGCCAACAGTCTGTTGTTTTCATTTTTCTCAAAACTCATCTTTTAGATTCAACAATTTTGCTTTTCTGTATTAATTTCTCTGTTTCTTTTCTGATCTGATTTGTTTTATTTCTTCCTTTCCATGGGTTTAAGTTTAGTTAGTTCTTGTTCCAAAGTCTTTTGTTACATCATTAAGTTGTTTATTTGTGGTCTTTCTGATTATTTCATGTAGACTCTTAGAGCTGTAAATTTCCATCTTTGTACTACTTGTAATGTGTCACATGGGTTTTCTTTTGTTGTGTTTTCATTTTTAATTAAAGCAATAAAAGAAAACTTCTTAGTTTCTTCTTTGATTCATTTTTCATTTGGTAATATGTTTTTGAATCTCCATGGGTTTGTGTTAGTACCACAGATTTATTTGTTGTTGATTTTAAACTTTATTGTATTGTGCTTAGAAACATGGAGTTCTTTCAGTTTCCTGATTTTGTTGAGACTTGTTTTATGGGCCATTGTCTATTTTAGAGACACTGCCTTGAAATGCCGAGTAGAATGAATATTTCTTGTGTTTGTATGGATACCCTGTTCCTATCTGCTAAGTCTATTTTCTCAGTATGGTGTCATTCAAGTCTGTATTTTTCTGTTCATTTTTCATCCAGACGACCTGTCTATGGAGAATGTAGGAATGGAAATCACCTACTATTACTGAGTTGGAGTTTATTGGTCTTTAAGTCCATTATTTACTTTTTATGAAATTGTATGATGTAGAAGTTGATACATATATTTTTTGCCCTTCACTCAGACATCTTTGCTATTTAATTTTACTGAGCTGTTTGTCCATGTCTTTAAATATGAATTGTTTGATAAAATTTATCATCGTTACTTTACATTTTTAAGTCCTGAGTTTTGTCTAGCTAATTTTCATTGGAAAATCTTTCTATGGGACTGGTGAATTTTTAGGGTGGTGTACTGTCTTGGCTTTTCATACTGTTTATGTTTTGTGATTAGACCTAGAAATGTGTGCCTTTATATTGTGTGAGTATCTGATGTGAGATTCTAGGCTACCTCTGTTAAGTAGAAATTTTCTTTTACTGTCATTGTTGCCTAAGCTTGTTTGATTTCAGATTGGATATGAGGAGTTGGTAGGTCAGTCTTTAAGATATTCAGTGCTGATTTGGTTTGGCAAATGGGGTAATTGAAAAAGGGATACAAGGCTGGAATATGCTTGGGCTGGTTTGCAAACTGTTTTACCCAAACTGTGCCTGGGAGTGTGAGAATAGTGCAAATGGGCTGGGGTTTTGGTACTCAACAGGCTAGGCTGGAATTCAGGTTTTGTGTTCAAGGTCAGGATTTATTATGGGGATGGTGTGGGGACTCACCAGCTTCTCTGGAATGGCATACAAGCATGTGGCCTGGACAAGACCTGGAAGTTGGATATGGTTAAGGCAAGCTAGGGTGTATACCATACTAGACCAGTGCATAGAGTGTGTGACCTTCACTATTTCTGGAAGTTAGGTATGGACATGGTCACAGATGGGCTAGTGTAAAGATTTTTTTCCTTTCAGTTAGAATATATTGCCTCAGTAATACATCCTAGGCAATATTTTAATATAATTTGTTCCTTCAGAAGGTGGAAGAGGACAAAGAACAAGCAGGTTACCAGGAAGGAAGGCATCTTTTGGTTGGTGATCGAGGTTAATGTCATGCGGATACTTTTGGAAATGATAAATTTTCTCATATTATCCCTCCTGAGTAGTAAGGCAGTTAGGGTTTTGCACCCAACTTTATCAGTTGTCTATTGGGAGATTTAGGAAAGATGTGTGGTCCACAGGGTCTTTGTGATGTTAATTTTTGCAGGTGTGGGGGATGTAGAGAAACAGACATGGAAAACTAGAGGTATCAATAAATTGACATGGCTAAAGTGATGGAGGACTATATTTTTCATTCATAAAATAATATAAAGAGCACAAATATCTCAGATCATAATAGAATTTTGCCCTCCAGGGAACAGAAATGTCTCAAATAATGATAAAAGTCCACCCCGGGGTGGGGGTGGAAGAATACTTCTATGTATTTTTTCATTTCATATTAAGTGAGTTGAAACTGAAAGTGTGTGATTTGAGCATGTAGCCTGGCAAGCTATTTCCCCGCACAAGGCTTATATTCAGATATTCTGACAAAATAAGATTGACTTACTAGCTTTAAAAATAGATGTTCTTATTTTCAGGATTTGTTTTGATTCTTCCTTAGAACAGCTTAAATGTTGAAGCCCTGCATTTAAAACATTAGCACTGATTGTTGGTAGGGTATGTTTTGACATTATGGAGTTTTGCCTTCCAAGACAATTAGGAACACTGAAATATATTTTATCTTTACTTCACGTGAGTGTTTAATTTGTTCATTTATACCTTGTATAACAGAACAACAAATCAGTTATTAAATGTAAAAGTTAGCCAGGCGGTGGTGGTACATGCCTTTAATCCCAGGACTCAGGAGGCAGAGGCGGGTGGATCTCTGTGAGTTTGAAGCCAGCCTGGTCTACAAGAGCTAGTGCCAGGACAGGTTCCAAAGATACACTGAGAAACCCTGTCTCAAAAAACAAAACAATACAAAACAAAATATAAAAGTCATTGTTAAAATCAGTATGCTGCATACCATTTAAGTTCTATACGAATTGAATTCCAAAGGACCAAACTTGATCAACCCTGTAGCAAAAGGTGGCTGCAAATAATAGAAGAGCCATCATGTCCTCCTGCTGAACACACATAGTTTTGCCACTAATTTTCTGTTTTTCTCAAGAATACAAATAAACTGCCAAAGCTCTATGAAAAGACTATAGGAACAATTTTGTTTTCCATTTGTGTTAGTGGGAAAGAGAAGTAAGAACAGGAGGCATGAAAAGAACTTATTAGCAATTTGTGTGGCTCTGTCCTAATTGCAGAAACCTGTAAAGGTGACCATGTTTGGAGCAAGGGTATGTGCAAGTGTAATTAAATTTAGCAATGTAAGATCATTCTAGATTTATCATGGGTCTAAAATCAGAGGCAGACTTGTATCCAAGAGACATAGGAGAGATCAAGAGGATATTTGAAACACAGGGACAAAAAACAGAACGGCATGTGGAGATAGGAACAGATGCGGGCCACCCATCTGTGTCTGGAGTTCCCGGAAGCTGGGAGAGAGGAAAGGAATCATATCTATTGCCTTCCAGGTAGAGACCTGCTGATTCACTGCTTTCGGACCTAAATTTATATTGCTTTAAGCCACCCAGCTTCTAATAATTGGTTATAGAAAGCCCTGAAAATCAATATAGCAGATATTTTTTATTGTAATGGGAGCAATGACAATGGAGGTAATGACTTTATTGCCTGCAGCTTTGTAACTTATCAAATGCCCCTATCGGTGGTTATCAGAGCCAAGTGGTGAGCAGAATGACTCCTAGCTGTTGAGGACCTGTCCTGACTATGGCCATTTGGGGTCAAGGATCCTGGGTACAGAGGTACAAGCAGGCCACTGCTGGGAGGGATAGAGGGGGAAGCTGCATCAAGCCTCTGAGGAACTTATTTCCCAACCCCATGTTTCTTCTTTAAATCTGCCTTTGTGAAAGCCATGGTTCAGGTTTCTCATTCACAGATAGGACCCAGAATGAATGGTGTGGATATTTAGTGTGTTTTCATAGACATATGTGTATGTGTGCATGTGTGCGTGTGTGTATGTGTGTACTCACTGTACATTCATTAATCTATTTATACAGTAAATATTCACTTATAACAGTAATTCTCAACTGTCCCAATGATGTAACCCTTTAATACAATTCCTCATGTTGTGGTGACCCTTTTTGTAGCTACTGTAATTTTGCTGCTGTTATGAATTATAATGTAAATATCTGATATGCAACCCCAAAAGGCACTGTGACCTACAGGTTGAGAAACACAGACTTAGAACCTATTAGGAGCATAGCTACTAGGCCGGTACTAGTATAACGATATTTAGATGCAGTTTCTTGAGAAGCATAGATTTGATATTTTGTGCACATAACAATCCTCTTATAACTAATTTTCTTTCGTGTGAAGTTTAGGGATAAGAGTTGTGCAATGTTAAGAACCATTTCTTATTACTATTATACAGTATATATCATACTTGTACTGTGTGATTGAGATAATTTATTCCCATTTGATACTTGAGCAAATTGATTTGTCATCATTTAGCTCTTTTGTTATCTTTTTTTCCTAATGCCCTTTCTTTGTGTAAAGAAGATGAGTGCTAACTGTTTCTCAAATGTGTATCACTGGCAGTCGTTTAGAATTCTTGTTACTGCATTCATGTCTAAATTGAAGACATAAATTACTGACATGAGCCTGACATTTCAGAGCTTATGAACACGCTGTAATTAAAATATGGTGGCATTTCCTGATGTATGTTGAGCTGGTAGTATCTTGATGTTTTTTTACCCTTCTGTGACAGACCAGTGTTACCCATATTTAATAATATTAAAACTAATTTCTATGTGGCAACTGTTTGGTGCTGAGCTTATACAAGACCAGCCCAACTTGGGATAGACTCCTCCTTGCTGGGTACCACATAACCAAACTGAACTTTAAAATGGGCCAGTTTTGCAAAACTATAGGTGATCCATAGCAATTGTTCACAGGGACCCTCCACCTGAGCAGGCGCAATAAGGGTGTCCCTCTCAACTTCTAAGCAGTTGAACCTTGAAATGATCTAATTTTCTTTCCTTATTTCTACTTTCCTCAATACTTTTCTGCCTGTAAAGTTGAGCCCCTCTGTTCAGCCTGGTTGATCACCTCTCTTTGGATCCATGGTGACACTCAGTTCAGGAATCAACACAATTCTGTGTTTAGATCTCAATTTGTTAAATCGTTTTTGGTAGTTTTTAACAATCATGTAGCCATATGACTTATGAGCCTCTATTTTTAGAGCATTTCATGGTTATTGATATTCTCATAAAATGTATGATGGCCAGCTTGGGGTTAGTAGTAGAAGGGGCAGAATCTTCTGAACTTGGAAATGCCAAGAGAATGGAAGTGTCAGAAAAATAACAAAGCTTCATTCATTTGTTCATCCCAGAGCACTAAGCATGCTGTCATGTAAGCTCACCTCTGTATCTTCTTCAGCAGCATGCAGTTCCACTTCTCATGGCTTTCACACTATTCTCATATTGTGCTGGACATCTCCTTAATGGAAATGGTCACTTTCTTTGCAGATGTCTTCATGGGAAGCCCTAGTCAAGGCACATTTTGTTTAGTTACAGTCAGAACTTTCAGCTGATCCTTCCCATGAGAGGCCATTCATTCTTTGGATGTAGCTGAGCTTTCATCCATTGGAAGCTGAAGTACTAGTGGTTGTCTTTCACGTCTTAAGTCTACCTCTGAACTTAGTGGTCAGGAGATCTCTTCATTCATCTTTCCTTTGCACAAGAGATAGTTTTGTTATAACACATGCCATTTAATTTCAAACAAATGCCCAGGTAAAAGTTTGGAAGATGTAATCCCTTCCCTCTTTTAGTGAAAAAAAAATCCAAAGTATTAATTTTCTGTGTTCGTTCTTGATGATGGCTTGGAGGTCCAGCTTAAAACGCCTCTAAAATTCTATAGTGACAGTGCTTTAAGATTAGAGCACTCCTTCAAGGTGAATAGTGACCCCGGCTTCTTGAAATGACCAATCAGTAGGGAGATCCAGCTGTACAGACCAGGTGAAGGACTGGGACAGCCCTCCAGATCGTGGTCTGTGGAATTTTCATTTGGATGAAGTTTCATTTCAGGTACAGGGAACTTTACAAATTTTAGATAATCAGATATGTAAATATAAATACATAATATATTTTCACTTTTTATATAATTTTTTCATGTAATATGTTTTAATCCATTCTCCTTTTCTATCAATTGGTATAAAATTAGACTTACATATGGAAAATAACTGTCTCCACTTAGTACTTGATATTTTGTTGAGGTGGGAACTCAACAACCACTTACAAAGGAAAAGTTAGTTTTATTCCATGAAATCTCATTAGGTATATAAGCCACACTAAGTGCAGGGCTCTGTGCCCAGCAGCAGATGGCCAATACAAAATGAACGAGCTCAGTGGTATTTCTATAAACTTCTTGTCTCGTATTTCTTTGTTTAAGAGATTTTTTTTTCTTGAATGTTATGATTTCTAATTTTATGTTTTTATGGGTTTGGGTTGTGTGTGTGTGTTCCTTTTTTTTTTCCTTAAAAAATTCTAATTTGTTTTCTCTTTTCCTGTTTGTGTTCTAAAGAGAAGGAGAAATAAAAGGTGTGAAGTTGGGTGGGTAGGAAGTAGGAGGGGGCATCTGGGAAAAGTTGGGGGAGGGAAAACATGGATCAGAAAATAGGTCAGATGTAAGCCACAGGGCTGCAGCACTGGGAGCAGGTACAAGTTTCTTCTTAAAGGGAAACCTGACAATAAATAGGCAGGCAGTTGACCCTCAGCAAAAACCACAGCCAGCGGTCAGCAGCCTCAGATGCAGCTGGTTCCTGATTCCTCTGGTCAGCTGTAGACAGATCCCATGCTGTCAGTCTATATGACTCAGAGGGCAGCAGCAGGCACCATGGCACCATCTGAGGTATAATGTATTACAAGCTAAGCTGTCCTGGTCGCTTTGATGAGCAAAGATCATCTAAAAGTTAGTAGGCTCAGGTAGACCTGCCACAGCCCTAGGGTGCGGGAAGGCCCAGTGAGGCAGCAGTGGAGGGCTAACACTAACAGTGGAGAGCTTAACACAGACAGGTTGAAGAGTGCGCGTGACTCAGGCTGGGGAATGAATAAGGACATATAGACCCATTTCAGTGATCTGGACCAGATCTCATCCACTGAGAGTAAACACATGGCTTTCCATAGCTTTGAGCCTGAGACTAGTGGGTGGATAAAATTTTGGGCCACGTGTTTGTGTTCATTGCTGTGGATCCTGAGAACAGTGTGCACGACGCTCTCAGCTCTGTGAGAGAGTAACACTCTGGAGGCCACAAAAGTGTCTCTAGCTAAAGCTGTCATTCCAGGGAGGGTAATCTAGGGAGTCTTTGGAGGTTGAGAGGGCCTGCCAAGTCCACAGAAAGCCAAGTGTGGCCAGCAGAACCTCCTGCTATGCAAGAAAGTTGATGACAGCTCTGACAGACATCACACACTTGTGCAATACAGCCTCTGCAAAGGCTTCGGCTACAGGGAAGACAAGAGTCAACGAGTTCAACTCACTGTCCCTGCATTCCGTACATACAACCAGCAGAGTGCAAATTTTGAGGTCCCAGGAAGACATCACAATGCCTCATTAATTTTTTTCCCTTCTCTTCTGGTGCCTCTTTTCTTTATATGTTTAGTAGGAGTTTTACTTTATTATAGTTTCAATTTTAAAAGGTTTTAGTTGTTATTGCTCTCATATATTCATCCAATCTTCTGCACAGACCCCCATTTTTGCAACATTTCATTCTTTTATCTATCTGCATTTTCCTTTACTGCTCCCTGTGTTTCTGCCACTCTCTATGTTCAGTAGTGTTTGACTTCACCTTGTTGGGATTTTTTTCTTTAATACTTTTGTTTGTATATTTAAAATTCTCTTCATTACATTTATCTAATTTTGTTCTGGAGCTTGTTCTTTATTAGAAATCCATCCCTTTTTGTTTCTATTTTTCAATCTATTGTTCTTTCTTTTTCCCCTGCCTCACATTGTTCTCTATTCTTCTTCTTTCTCTTTTTTAATTATTTAATCCTTTTCTATTTCCCCCTTTCCTGTCTCCTTCCTATATCTCATTTATTTATTATTTCCATATATTTTTAACTTAGACCCTAAACATTTTTAACTTCATAACACATTCTGCATTAGTTTTTGTTATTTTCAATCTCATTGTCATTGGTGATATAGCATCATTGAGCTGTGTTTCATTTTAAGCATACTTCTATGATCTTGTAGAGTTGAATGTTTCTGCTACAGTGTTTAAGTTTGTTCCTTGTTAAGTAGTACTACTGTGGGTTGAGCTTCCAGAGAAGGCTATTCAATAAGAAGTCTTCCACAGTCCCAAACCCAGAAAGGATACCCAAACCTACAGATACACAAACTACAACAAAGAAATGAAAGAGCGTGATAAAGGCAACATCGCTCCTGAGAAAGGTTATAACTCAACTACCGACTCAAAAAATACTGAAAAGGTTGAAATTCCAAATGAAATTTCGTTTCTATTAAAAATTATCAGTGACCTGTTACAAATAAGCTCCTGAGCTCAATCTAGGACCTAGAGAGGAGAGTTAGAAAGATGGAGACTTGGTTAGCACTTCTTATTTAGTGTGTAAGCAAAATGAATTGTCCTCTCTAAGGGATGGGCTGCAGTGCTTTGCAGATGAAGGAACCCCCGAGGATGGAAGGTGAGGTCATTATGTTCTTACTTCCATTAGGCATCCATATGAGGGTTGCCTTCTTATCCTAGAAGGCCTGCCAAGGACATGTGATTGCTTTCAATGGAGCCCTTGGCCGTAAAGCTGAATATTAATAAGCACCATGAGCAGTGAGTAGGGCAGTAAGTAATGAAGCATCAGCAGTGGGAAGGCAGAGGTAATTATCCCTAAGGGTTTCCCCAGGATCTTCCGAAGCTGCTGTGCTTTAACTAAAACTCAAACTTTCCTTGCATTGGGTGACCAAGGTCAGGTAGACACATCCTTTATCTTGGCAAGATTATATACAAAGAACAGAATTTATTAGATTATACCCCATCAGGGTATTCAAGAGGGAAATTAGTAGAAGCTCATTACTTCTTCGGTTATGTTTTTATATATTAAAAGTATTTATATGTTCCTCTTTGCATATGGTGTTTACTTATCAACACCTATGACCTGATGGAAAAAAAGCCTCTTAATTATTGAAGGGAAACACATCGTGCTTGATAAAATAAAAGCCAGGCATGACAAGACTTAGAAGTAAAATCTTTTGAACATTCGTCATGAGGAGAAATCTTTTATGATTTCAAAGAAGAGTCACAAAAAACTTCCCCATGACACCCATAAACACATACATGTGCAACAAGTCCTTTGAAGAATGCTCTTCTATATAAAACAATTCTCTGGTACTTATGTTACTTTATAAAATGTGCTCGACATTAACAACAGTGGAGTTTGACCAATCAATGCTTTTAAACGCTTGTGTCTCAAGTGGATTCCAGCAGATAAGAAAAAAATGTAGGCAAATTTATCACAAGAACAGAAAGGAACTGGGCCTAATTTAATACTGGAGGAAAATGAAGCGTTGAGTGGGGACTGAGAATCTAGAGTGACTTTGTAATCACTGCCTTGTATTTTCCTCATAGAGAAAGCTCATATTTACAAATGAGTACTTAAATGGTTAAATGTATGAGTCTCTAGCAGAAAAATAAGAATTTGGACACTGAATAAAATGTAATTTAATGGGACTGAAGTACCACTATTAACCTTGATGTATGTGCGTGTACGTGCATATGTGCTCACCAATGATTTGTCTCATTACCTGTGTTGTTCCTCTTTTGACTGAAGGCAGATATTGTTGGAGAACAGATATATTTTGTAAAATCCCACTGGGAACATTTCAGTTGGCAAATGACTCAGTGCCCATCTGCAGTAAATCAAGATGTACATCTGACTAGGTTGGTGTTTTGTGCCAGTGCCTGCCTCAACATGTTCAGCTTTTAACTACATTCTGTCAAAAATGACAGTCAGATGACAATTAATGTCACAGGCATTTTATACACCTTTATACACTTCTGGAAAGTGTTTATTGTGTGACTGTAGATCTAGTTGTTAAGGATCATGCTACCCTCAAGAATATGATTTTCATTTTTGGTTTCCTTTAAGCTCAAGCCTCCTCCATCCAACCTCTCCTCTATTTTTTCTATTTTCTTCATTAGGGAATCAATCATCAGGAAGGAGCTGTATCAGTACAGGCTGTACTGTGCATGGGAGCCTCTGTGACCACGGCTTGTGTGGCCTTGCATGGCCAGTGACTGTACATGACAGTCTAGTTTGGATTCTTCACAAACAAAATCCTAAGATAGTGATAAAGATGATAGTTTATTTGATCACTAATTTCAGAAAGAAGAAAGGGGAAATTTGAATGAGGTGTGTTTCCCTCTCATCGAAAAGATATTTTAAAATGTATTTATCTGGGAAATTTTGTGTATGCCAAAGCATATGTTTGGGAGTCAGAGGACACCTTAGGAGTGGGTTCTTTCCTTCCACCATGTGGGGACTAGGGATAGAAAACAGACCATAAGACTTAGTGGCAAGGGCCTTTGTCTGCTAAGTCATCTAACTGATCCATATGAAAGACATATTCTAAAGAGCTAATTAAGGACATGGGTAACAGAAAGGAAAAAATAGTCCTGTTAGAGATTCTATGTAGAATAGCTCTTGAACTGCCCACATTTGAGTTAGTGAATCTGATGAGAATCTGGTTACATATTAATAGATATCTGCTGCCTTCCTCTGGGAGTGTGAAAAAAATCTCTTGCCTTTTCATCCTTCCTTGAGAGTGCGCTGAGCAGTTAGGGAAGCATGGGTATGTAAATGTGTAGCATAAGTGTCGCTGTCGGCATACATAGCATCTTGATTCCTACATGTGAACTCAGGTGGGACAGAAAATGCAGAGCATGCCCCTAGCAGGGACACTCCACCTGACCCGTATTGAAGAGGAACTCGCGGCTCGTTTGCTGTATTGTGTCTCCTGTGTTCTCTAGCTCATCCTCTTCCAGCAAAGGAAAAGGAAAAGTTGGAAATGGCAGCAGTGCCTCACCCTGATAATTTTGTAGCATAGTGTGATGGTAGACAATTCTCAAAAGTAGCTCATTCTGAGCAACCTTTTCTCACAGTGTTGACAGCTGAAAATATGATCCTTTCAGAAATATGATTGGGATGCTAACTAGGTCTCTATTGTCAGATTATTTATTTATTTTCCTATTCTTAGGGAAAATTTTGCAAGTAGTCAACATGGCTCCGAAAGCGTTTCCTGATCAAGTTCCCAGACTGGCACTGTCAGAAGTCATAATGTTTTAGTGCGTATTGCCACATTCCTTACACCTTTAAAGCCACTCTCTCTCACAAAAAGCCACAACAACCATGTAAAGGGCATATTATAATTATCACGTATTACAAATACTGAGAAACTAGGAAGAGTTACTTGTCCAAGCTATCAAACACGATAGGGGTGGGAACACAGCTTGTGTGAGATGTGCAGAATCCCTGCTACTCTGGAACAATCCACAGATCCAGAAAGACTAGGTAACAGGGAGGGGCATGGGGGACACCTAGATCTTCCTGGGAAAGGGAAGGAGAAGAGATTTTGAGTGGACTGAGGGCAGGTGGGAATGGGAACAAAAGCAATCAGGCATGGGGGGGGACTTTTATTCTTCCTCTCTCCCTCTCTCCCTCTCTCCCTCCCTCCCTTCCTTCATTCCTTCCTTCCTTTCTCTTTTAAATGAATGAATGAATTTTACAACCCAGCTGCAGTTTCCCCTCCCTCCTCTCTTCTAAGCCCCTTCCCCAGCCCCACCTCTGTTCCCACCGTACAATCTACTCCTCCTCTGTTCCCCTGAGTATCAACAGAACATGGCAAATCAAGTTAAAGTAAGACTAAGCACTCCCCATGTATTAAGGCTAAGCAAGGCGACCCAGTATCAAGAGTACAGTCCCAAAAACCTGTAAAAGAGTCAGAGACAGCTCCTGTTCCCACTGTTAAAAATCTCACAAGAGGTTCTGTGTATGCTTTCTTTGGGTTCACCTAGGTATTCAGCTTCTCTGGGCTTGCGAGCTAAGTGCTTGGTGACCTTTATTTTATAGCTAGGGTCCACTAATGAGTGAGTACATACCATAATCATCTTTCTGGGTTTGGGTTACCTCTCAGGATAGCGTTTTCTATTTCCATCCATTTGCATGCAAACTTCAAGATGTCCTTGTTTTTTACCGCTGAGTAGTATTCTAATGAGTATATAATCCACACTTTCTTGATCCATTCTTCCATTGAGGGGCACCTAGGTGAACCCAAAGAAAGCATACACAGAACCTCCTGGAAGTTGGAATTAAACAGGATCATCAAGCAAAAGTTGGAAGCCAGGGGCAGGGATAGAGGTGGGAGAAATTTCATCCGATGGATGGAGATAGAGACAGAGACCCACA
>PVIU01015418.1:0-48449 GCA_004026605.1 Ondatra zibethicus | reverse complement strand
GTTTCCAGGTTCTGGCTATTACAAACAATGCTGCTATGAACATAGTTGCACAAATGCTTTTGTAGTATGATTGGACTTCTCTTGGGTATATTCCCAAGAGTGGTATTGCTGGATCCTGAGGTAGGTTGATTCCCAATTTCCTGAGAAACCGCCACACTGATTTCCAAAGTGGTTGCACAAGTTTGCATTCCCACCAGCCTGGTTAGTACTTGGATGGGAGTTTTCTGTCTTTAAAACTGTGTGGATAGAAATAACTTTTCTCAATAAGAGAGCAGGACCCACTTATCACTTTAAAAATTGGAAACTGAAAAAGTAAAGAAGAAATGAAATATCCTTTTTACCTGTATTAACTGAGCAAAGATTATTATTAGCCATTTGCTGGTTCCTTTCTGGTGCCTTTTTCTCTGTACATAAATACTCACTTGGAAACTTAAATCAATACATACAGACATTTTACTGTGCTTTAAAATAATTATCACATTTTCAAACATCATATATTCTTGGAAACAATAGTTTTAATAGGCACATTACAGTTATTAGGACAATATATTTTAAAAAGACAATTACTCCATACAACTTTTAAATTCTTCCTCATTTGTTCCTATTCTGTATATATATTTGAAGTTTTTGGCATGGTTCTAAAGACTGTAAACTACACTCAGAATAAGATATAGGTTCTACTAAGTCAAAAGTCACACAGCTTCAGGAGTGTTTTCCAAAGTGGGAGATGGACAGCCTATCAGAAATTTTGGCTTGGGATTATTATTTATAGATTAAGGAAAAATAAAGGAATGGGTAATGACACACTTACATGTTAGGACCTGGAATAATGATGTCAGATTGGCTGGACCTTAGATCACAGAGCTGCTGCCTGCTTTCTAGAAGTCTGTCCACCAGCAAGGCTTTCAAAGCACTCTGCTTAGCCATTTCTCTGGGCTGTAGGTCCTGATGTTTCACGGGTCTGAGCTGCCAAGGTGTTCTCTGTATTCTGCTCTTTCCTGGTCTACCCTCTCCAGGATAACTGATTTAGGATCCACTAAAGCTTGGGCCAAGGCCCTAGAAAAAAACAATTCCCTCCTTTTCCCATTCCAAGAGCCATCAAATCTCCTTCCAACTTTGCCAGATCCCAGAACTAACAGATAGGAGATTCTCTTTAGGGAAATCCTTAGTCCTCTCATAGGGAGAGGGTGTGCTCTTGCTCAGTCTTGGCTTGGTCTCACATGGCCTGATTCATTCTTTCTTATCAAGGGTTTTCGGAGTGACAGATGTCCCATAAATATAAATAGGTCAACGTGATCTCACCTAAAGTTAAAAAGACAGCAATGTGATAGAACAAAGAGCTACAGATTGTGTCCCAGAGGGTCTGGGTTGCACACAGAGAAACAGAGGGAGACAACAATTATAGCATCAGATTATGCACAGTGTTCAAATCACAGCCCCCTTGCCAGCCTCCGTGCCTCAATCGGCTGTAATGAGAAATAGTCTCTGACTTGAATGCAAAGATGCCATAGGAATGGCTGGTTATGCTGTGGTTTTCCAATCGGGCGTGTTGATGAAACACTGAGAGGATTAGCGCTCAGCTTCATGGATATGTATTTTCATACCCAGTGACGCAGCCAAGTGTTCAGAAGCAGGAAAACCCCGGGGTTTGTGTTGTATGTTCACCCCATGTTTAGCCAATATAGAGGTTACATTTGTGACACTACAATTATTTGTCCCTGTTGTCAGTCACACATATAGAAAAAAGCAAATGCAGAAGTGCTTCATTAAACTTGTATGTTGTTTCAAAACTCTGAAATTTATTATTTGAAAATTTCATACATGTATATAATGTATTATGCTCAGACCTATTCCCTCTTTCCCACCATTGCCGATACTTCTTTCCTCTCATGCCTACTTCTCTATCTTATTTGTGTGTGTGGTGTGCATGCATGTGACTATTCAAGGGCACACCATGCCCGTGGAGGCCAGAGCAGGATGGGGGTATCTCCCTCTATATCTCTCTGATATCTTGAGACACAGTCTTTGAGTGAATGAAAGCTGGTTCTTTTGGACAGTCTGGCTGACCAGTGAGCTCTCAGGATTCACTTGTCTCTACCTCCCCAACGCTGGGGTTATGTCATGCTCAGGTTTTTAAGTGAGTGCTGCGCATTCTAACTAAGATCCTCATGTATCTCCCTGTTAGCTGGGTATGCTAGCTCAGAGCCTCATAACTCAGGTCCTTATGTATCCCCTGTTAGCTGGATATGCTAGCTCAGAGCCTCATGACTCCCACTGAGTCATCTCCCCAGCTCCTTGTGCCTTTTTGTTTTTATTTTGTGACCCACTGAGTTTAACAAGGACCAAGCAACATGAGCGTGGAACTTTCCACTGGAGCATGGGAAACTCACCAGTGGTTACAGCACTGTGTAGAGAATCTTTCTCTGTCCTACCAGCCAGCTCCCAAATAATGAAGCAGAGACTTATTAATAATTATGAACTCTTGGCCTATAGCTTAGGCTTGTTCCTAACTAGGTATTATGACTTAAATTAACCTATATTTTTAATTAATCTACATTCCATCATGTGACTTTTTACCTTACTTTCATTCTGTATATTCAACTCCCTCCATGTCTTGTTGGCGTCTCCTCTGTGCCTTGATTGTCTCCACCTACTTCCTCTCTCTACCAAGAAGTCCCATCTATACCTCCTGCCTAGCTATTGGTTGTTTAGATTTTTATTGCAACAATCAGAGCAACACACCTTCACACAGTGTACGAATATCCCACAATAGCACTGAAGACCAAGATACCCCCACCCTTTGGTAGCTATTAACAGCTAACTAGCTCTCCCCGAAGGGGCAGGGCTCTTGGAGTCCTTCCTCCATAGTGAGTGACTGGCAGTCTTGTGCAGGGCAGGTGCAGGCAGACATAGCTGCTATGAGCTCAGGCTGCCTATTATTTCTGCTGCTGTAAGCATGCTTAAAGTTCTGGGTAGCCATGCATGCCCCTAAAACTCACCCAGCAACTCGGACCCTAGAACACATTTGCTTGAGGATGATGAAAGGAAGCTTAATTGGGGATGGATTCTGCTGGAAGAGCAGCCCTATGCTGGTCATCAACTACCCGGATATTCTCCAAGGCTCTCTCAGTGGTCGGCTCCTCTTAGGGCTCGCTACATTCCTAATATTTCTAAGACCATGGAACTTGGTGCAGAACAGGTGGATGGACTCTGCAAGATCTGGGAACAATTGAGAACTGGCGAGAAACACAAGGAATGTGAACGAACATTCCAGGGAGCAAGGCAGGATTGTTCTGCAGACTTTAATGTGGCCAAGTAAAGGAGGAGCCTGCTTGGTGGTGTCTAATAGTCAGGGAGCCTAATTTAATTTAAAAGAGATTAGTGCCATTGCCAGAATGACCACATGTTTATATTATACATCTGTCCTCAAATGAAAAAGAATAAATGATTTGCTCTTCTCTGGGTCAAAAATAATTTCTGATTAGACTTCTGCTGAGCTCTCTGACAGCTATGCCCAGGAAAGATGCCCAGTGAATTTGGAGTTTGGTTGAATTTCAAATTTGATTGTAAGAATCATTTAGATTTGGAGATGTTGTGTTGTTGTTTGCTGTCTTTTATTTAATGTGGAACAGCCACCGTGGACTGAACCCTGTGGTATAAATAGCAGGAAGTTCCACAGTGAGGCTTTCCTGTTGGGCAAGGAGATCCCTAAATCTTTGGACAGAATAGAAATAGCTTCAGAGTAACAGAGTGGGTGATGCCAGTATTAATAGCTAAACCAACTGCCAAGATTCTGAGATGAAAGCTTTCCTAAGGTAAGTCACTGGGAATCTGCCCTGCATGTCTCCTATTTTAGAAGTCTAGTTACCCACCTCTATCTCTGGGAACAGTTCCCCTCATGCATACCCATGGTGATAACCATCAGTGAGTGGATGGGGATGCTTGATCCAAATGGAAACTATATTCTTTGCAATACTGTTTGGCCAATAGCTTAAGCATATTTATAGCTAGCTCTTATATCTTAAATCAACCCATTTCCATTATTCTATATTTTACGAGGGCGTGGCCTACTGGCAAGGTTCTAGTACATCTGTCTCTTGCGGCAGCTACATGACTTCTCTTCTACTCCGCCTTCTTTCTGACAGCATTCAGTTTAGTTTTCCTGCATAGCTCTATTCTGCTAAGCCACTGGCAGAAACAGCTTTATTAATTAACCAATAAAAGCAACACATATACAGAAGGACTTCCCACACCAGAGTATAAACATGAGAAATGAGGAAGAAGAGCAAGGGAACAAGGACAGGAGGGCATCAGGGACCAATCACACAGCTACACAGAAAGTCACAGAAAAAGGAGTAAAGTAAAGAAAGGTATACAGAAATAGAGAAAGATAAAAGCTCAGAAGCAAAAGGCAGCCAGGATAATTAAGAAAAGCTGGCAAGAAGCAAGCCAAGCTAAGGCTAGGCATTCATAACTGAAAATAAGCCTCTGTGTGTGATTTATTTGGGAACTGAGTGGTGGGCCTCTCAAAAAGCCAAAAGAATAAAACACCACACAACAAGAACCTGAAAGCCTCAGTGGTGGACTCCAGATGGGGCAGGCAAGGGACAAGCTGTGGAGTTTGAGCAAGACAATGTGCAACAGCATCTGTGTCTCAAGTGTTTCTGATTTCAGCTATCCCTCTGCCTCTGGCTTCCAGAAAGCCATCCTTACAACCTACCTTCACAATAAATACACCTTCAGCCAAAATTAAATCCCATTATTTTTTCTTACTGTCTGCCTGGGAAGTTCTGGATAATACCTTTGGAAATTAACTTTTATAGCTGTTTACTTAGAGCTAAAATCCTTCTTATTTTAATAATTAAGTTCAGACTTGCCTAATATATGAGTATTACTATTAATTTTTTAGGGGTTGTTAAAATTGTGGTAGATGATATTACAAAATCTATCATCTTGTCATTCTGAGTCAATATATTCTCTAGCAAAATTAAATAAGTGAATAAAAGAATTAAAAATAAGGACGAAGACCTTTGCATCTCTTGAGAGACAAAGGGGTATAATAGGATGCAAAATGGGGGGGGACAGAGTTCACATTCATGAGGCTTTCTTGCAGGAGGGAAGAAATTACAGGCAGGCTGTTTTCCAGCTGGTGCCTGCAAGGATCATCTGAGAGTCCAGCAACCACCTCCATGAAGGAGCCAGAGCTTGTGGGTGAACATTTGCTAATCAATCTACAGTGCTGAATGAATTAATGAATGAATCAATGAATCAATCAATCTCCACCCTATGCCTTCCTTCCAAGGAAAGGTGTCTGATCCCAGGCCTGGAGGTACCATATGCAGAAACTAAGATACAAGACGTGAAGGCTGTGCTTCTTAATATTTGGAGATGGTTTCTTAGTAATTGGAGTTATTAAAAGTGATGAGCTATGCCCTAGGGGTTTCTAGGGGAAACTGAGTGCTCCCAGTGTTGGAAAGCATGGTGGGAAAAACCAGAGCCAAATTAAACTCACCTAATCGGCCAGTAAGCAGAAAGTGCTATTACACAGAGAAGGGGGCATTGGCTGGCATCTGGCTGGGCTTCGTGAAGGTGAAGCCTTCACCTTCACTGAATTCAAGTAGCAGCAAATGGGCACTTGTCAGGGAGAGAACACACGTGTGGGGGTGAAGGGCACTGTGGCCAAGGAGAGGCATGGGACCATTTCTAGAGGCAACAGAAACCATGGCCAGCCTTAGACATTACAGCTCAGTGTGTGGGGTGTTATTAGCTGAAGGAGGAGGAATGCAGGCCATGGAGATTGAGTGCAATCCTGGAATTCAGGAGCATCCGAGCGAGTTGGGCAGGAAGTGACATCTTGACATGGACTCGCTTTTGCTGCCATGCTCTAACAGGCTGCATTTGGATCACGGTTGTGTGTGACTGCCCTTTTAGCCTAGCAACTAGCATCTTAGAGAGTTGGACTGTTTCCCCTTTGCAAAAGGACAAGTCCAGTGGGGCCTATTGACTGTTTACATCCCCTCACAGAGAGGTAGGGCGGGTCACAAGCCCCTCACCTGTGTATGCTCACCTGAGTATGCAGCCGCTCCCTCCTGCCTGCTTATGCAACACTGCCTTAATTGCAGAGAGTTTCTAGCATATGTAGGCTGGGGAGGGCTAGAGGCAGGAGGCTCCCTCTCTACAGCTATGTGGAGGTCATCATCCCTGTTGGGTAAAGGCTTTCCATGTGTAACCTGTCATAGGAGAAACATTCATGCTCCATGTGAGTAACCCCTCAACTATGCTCTATAAGGAAGCCCAATAAATTCTTCAGTTTCCCAGAGTGAATGTTGGTAGAACCATGCCTTGGTTTGTCATTCAGAACTTAGGAGGAGAGTTGGGCCCTGTTCATGTGTCCCAGAACTGGAAAGGGACTTTAGGAACAGCCATGCTGCTAAGGAGCGGTGACAACATGAAAGAGAGAGATTAGTAGTCTGAGTTAAATTAGTGACAGTGAGAGTGGAGAGGTGACAGCTGACCTTTTCAGGAGGTGACATTCCTTCTCAGACCGCCAAAGGTTATAAAGCTCACTACGTGTGGTGTTCATGACTATTACAGAGGACCTCCTGCTAGAACTGTAAAGAGTGTGATAACTGGGCATCAGTGTAGGAAGATATGCCATAAGTGATGCAAATGTGTTGAACTACAAACCTACTTCTAAAATTTATCCTAAACACTTGGAATCCATGATGAGTGTGTTGTTATTCACAAGGGATAATATATGAACACAATCTAGATGCCTGCCCATCAACTGATGAGCAAGTAGCAAAAACTTGAGCATTATTCAACCATAAAGAAAAAGAAATTATGTCAGGAAAATGAAGTAAAATCAGGCATGTCAGCATATACATGTAACATCAACACTGGGTGGGGGGATCGGGCACAGGGACTCCTGGGACTCACTGGCCAGCCAGTCTAGCTGAATTGGTGAGCGCATTATGGTGGAGAGTGGTCAAGGAAGGCACCCAGTTTTAACCTCTGTCCTTCATAACCATATATACATAAGTACACTTCCCTCTCCAACATATATGCAAGGTCCGCCACCGCTGACCTGTTGATATGAGGAGACATCCCCACCTAAAGTGAACACGCTAGGTGTGCTTCTAAGAGGAACTTCCGGTCGAGTCAGCATTGCACCATCGGGCTGGTGTGGGAATCAAGGATCTTCATCCTTTCATCTTACAAACCCAGCTTGCTGCCTACAAACTCTGCACCAAATTCGCAAGCCCCAGCCACAGGCATTTCTCTGCTTTGGATGTGAGATGTATGTACTTGATCTAAAATGTTTTACTCATGAGCCTGTCTGCAAATAGGGTTTCAAAAGGCTAGTTTAGTCACGTATGCCCTACTTACCAGAATAAACAAATTGTGAGCCACAGTGTTTGTGTACAAGGTATTGACAAATGTTGATTCTGGGCTCAAATTGATAGAAAGATGTGTAGGCATTATTCTAGGAAGCTGGGCTTGGCTATGTTTGAAAGGGCTGTATCAGACATATTGATGATCAGTTTTCAAAAATTTCTGTCCAAGCCTCCATTTATTTTCACAGTTTTTAAAACATGAGGGGTAGTGTATTGTACAAATACACTATACAGATTATAGAAACATAGTGTGATGTCTTAATTTTATATTACATGATCCATTATACTATCTTGTTTATATAATCCTGGTTCATCATAAGATTTTTTTCTGATTTGGCTTTATGCAAATTATTAAGTCATCAAAATTTATATTTCAGTGACTTCATTTTCAGTTGCTATAACTGAAAGTTACGTTAGTCACTCTCATCAAATGCAAGACTACAGATAATTTTGGATAATTTCTTATTTTGAAGGATCATCTGAAGGAGCCATTACTCAAGTTGAGTGATTTTACAGCTATGACAGCATTAGGACAATTGTCTAATAAGTTAGTTCAAAATACACATTTCAGTACATCTAGATTCACATTCTTGGGGAACAACTTCTCTACAGAGATTCAACTGTGGCACTGGAGAGATGGCTCAGTGGTTAAGAACACAGGCTGCTGTTCTTCCAGAGACTGGGCAGTTGTCTGTATTTGATGCCCTCTCCAGGCTTTCATGGACACTGCATGCATGTGGTATACAGACATACATGCTTGCAAACACACGAACACACACATACATACACACACAATAATGATTTTAAATTTCTTTAGAATCAGTTATTTATATAAATGAGTTTAACCTAAGTATGAAATTGATTTTAAATATGAATTTATAGCATGCATTTTATTGTCTCCGTATACATGTGGAACCATGTATAAATAGTTTACTGGTATAAATAGTTCAAAATACATCCCATCACAGTTGACTAAATTACAAACGAATGTTACTTTTAAAGATATCTTCATTTAACAAAAACAAAAGAAGTCTTCCTCATTAAAAACTGGCTCACCTTGACACCGAGGAGATGGCTCAGTGGATAAAGCACTTGGCTGTGGAAGAGTGAGGATTGGGGTTCAAATCCCCAGCTCCCACATGATAAGATGGCCTACCTGTAACCCCAGTTGCTTAGGAGACAGAGACAGGGGAGTTCCAAAGCAAGCTGGGACTTATCAATTTGGCAGGCTCTGCATTTGAGTGAAAGACTCTGTATTAATATATAAGGTGAATAAAACAGTGGAAGGCACTCACACATAGATGGGTGCCCACACATGGGAACACGAATATACACATGCGCACACAGTTCACACACAAATACACATAAGATTCGGCTCATCTAGGTTTCACATAAAAATGTGTTATATTTCCTCCCAACATAACACATTTTAAATTTGATATTTATATTGAAGCCCCCACACACTTATTTTTCAAGGTTGCTGCAGTGCTGTGATTTTTCAAGACAACATTCTAAACCCTTCAAAGTCCATACTTCCAGGGAATGACTCATGCTGTAGCCCCTTCAATGCCTTTGTCTTCTACTAATTTACTGAAAAAGTTTTTGCCGCCGGAATGCCAGAAGTTTCTGTCCTGACATCTGGACTGTGGACTTAACATTTGTGCAGATAATGCAAAGCTAGGCTCTGGGGACAAGCAAGCTGCTCGTCCCCTGTGGGTTCTAGGACTGTCCCACATGAAATCCCTCCAGTCTACCGGGGCCTGGCCACTGCTGCCATCCGCTGCTTCTGCTGCCATTATCCCATACCTGGCATCCTCTTTGGATTACTATAGCACTTCAGAATACCATAGGTGTGCCTGTGGGCATTAGTTGGAGTTCCTATTATTTGCTACTGACCAGGTCTGTGTCTGAGCCTAGACACAGACAAGGCCAAAGTCTTCTGGTATCTCTCCACTGCTTATGTGCATGCCCAGCAATCATCTCCTTATAATTTATTTACAAAATATGTTTAGGGTTGGAGAGATGCCTCAGCAGTTAAAAGAAAGTACTCTTGCAGAGGACCCAGGTTCAGCTCCTAGCATTAACATTGTATGGCTTTGCAACCATATATATCTCAAACTCCAGGGCATCTAATGCCTCTGGCTTCTACGGACAGCTGCACTCATCTGCATATATCCACATAATTAAAAATGAGTCTTTTAAAATGTGTTTGGGGGATCAAATTGCTAGCAGATTCAAGATGGTTGTAGTGGAGAGAAGCATAGAATAGGGTTCTTCAAAAAAAACAAAACAAACTGAGCATTCTGATACAACCAGGGTAGCCTGTGCTCCACGAAGACTGATCAAATTAAAAAGATCAGTAATAATGAATGTCAGAACCTCCTGGAAGGCCAACACTGCCTGATTTAGAATTCCATATAAATAGAATCACAATATACAATCTGGGTCATTCTTTAAAAGAAAGCCAGAATTGCCAAAATACAGTTTGTTTATAGTGAAACCCAGTCCTTTGAGTGAATGCAAAGCTCTATGAGCTTTAACACAGGCATAGAGTTTGGAAACCAAGACACCACCACCAGAACCAGCGCATCATATATAGAAGAGTGCCATTGACCCCCCTCCCCGCTGCTGCCGCAAAATCTATCTTAGGTGAGTTAGAAGTTGACAGGACACAGACTGTTTCATATTAGTGAGAGATTCTTAGTATGACATGAGGTTGACTTTATTTGAGAGATAAGGGAAAATATATTAGCTAAACTGATGTCATCTGCCATGTAAAGATTGTGTCTGTCTTTCTAGGAAGACATTTATGAGAAAAAAGTCAATTGGGAATATTTAAGGGTTGAGAAATTTTGGAAACTCTAGAGCTATTTTTCATTCCTTGTTGTCTTCGGAATCTTGAACAAACTTTTGATTTTTTGCTTCTGAAATGTCTTCTTTCTGTGTAGCTACAATAAAAAGCACAAGATAAAGATCCATGGACAGAATACACACACACACACACACACACACACAAAATGGTGTGGGCACACACAATGTGTCATAGTCTGATTTAGTCCCTTCTACCTGGGAAGATTTCTTGAGGCAATACAGATTGATTAGTTGTCTTGGAAAGTTTGAGTGCTCACAGGGGCATTTTTGACGGGAACACATCACACAGTCTAGCTGATAAAAGGAAGAAAAAAAGAAGTGAAAGATCGTAATCCCACATTTCACAAGAAATAAATCAATGCAGGGAACTTCATTTAGGGCAGCAGCTCCAGTGCTGGATTGCATGAAATGGCAGGTGGCAAAAGGCAGCCATGAATGCCCACACCAATTTTTTTTCTCTTCTGCTGTGTAAGCCAACTGAATGGGACCCAAATTTTACACAGCTGAAACTGAGCTCAGGCTGTCCAAGCAGCTTAATTGGAGTGGGCCAAACACTTTGCATCAACTCCCTGAATTCCCAGAACTTAACCTAGTCAGGAAATAAAACCCGTGTGTCTCTGTTTGTGCACAAACACAAGCCCTCAGCCTTACTGTTCAAACAGGCCACCTATAGGCTTCGATATGGAAGTAAACATTAAACATGCATGTGCTACTGCTTTATGGACCTCAAACTTGATTAACTAGTGAAGTGTTGGCTGACTGAGCCATGATGTTGTCCTTCTGTTCTTTGATGCTTACATTCTGGGTTGCCAACTGGAAAGAGGCAATTTCCAATGGAGAGAATGTTTGCTCCAAGGTATAATGGGTTTAGCATAAGGGAGAGAATTGTAGAAGAAACGGAAGACAACAGGGGGCTTGAGGCTTGGAAAGGCAGCTAAGGAAGGCATCCAGAGGCAGGGTGAGTATTGAATAAATATTCATGTATGATGGCAGGCTAATGATAACAACTGCAGGAATATTTCTTGGACGTTGACTTGCAGATGGAGGAATTAAGATAGATTTCAGCTAATTTGATATTCTGCTCAAATGGCCTGTATTTTGGTGCTTGCATACATATATGTATGTGTTCAAGCTGGTAATTTGATTTCTGAAAGTAACTGAAGTATAGCCTCCCAGTGTTAGCCTTTCCCTTTGTGATCCATGAATAACAAGAGCTGTGTGTGAATCATGCCTAGAGGCCCCTACCATGGCTTCACCAAGTAATAACATGTCAACTTTAACTTGGGCTTTTATGGCCGATTTTATAGCAAGGAATAAATAACTGGATTTATCAAATTGACAGTGACATCACTGGCTGTATTTCTTGAAATGCAAATATTGCCACCATTTTAACACATGTGCATTTTGCATATGGTTCTTTTGTCTTGATATTAGAAGCACTGTTCAGCTTTATCATTTTTTTCTGGTTCAGTTAAAATCCAAAGAATGTATGGCAGCATCCAGTCTAAAATTAGTCTCAGTTGAAAGGATAACACACACCAGGCCAAACTGGGTTTTTCACAAGGTCTAGTCCATTCTTAAATGGTCTGTTAGATATATATGGGGAGAAAGAGGAGGAGAAAAGATGAAAGAAAGAACAGAGTGGCATTAAAGAACACTCGAGTCTGGTTTTTGTCACAAAAGTCATCTCAGAGACAGTGGAATGACATTGACCCTTGGTTGGATCCATTACCACAAGTGACAGTAAAAAAAGACAACCCTGTGTGTCTGGAAGATTATGAAACACTCAAAATCCCCATGACAACCCTTTACTACTCACCTCCAGGACTTACCAGCATATAGCGATGGCATATTTTAGGGAATTATGTGTGTTGTACACCTTCTTTTGGACCAAGATGGGGGGATGAATAGAAAAGAACATTTTTAAAGAAGCATGACAGACAAGCGCTGTCAGGGTACAAGGAAGCACTGTGTCAACAAACCAGAGCCCAGGAGACTACGAAGACTTAGGTAGAAATGGAGAGAGGTGCACCGCTTAGGCCACCCACCGAGTGTGGTAAATTTGACTATGTGTCACCTCACTATATTCGTTCAAGGTCTTGCCTCTCCAGCTATAGCCCAAACTCAGTGTCAGAGTGAGGCCGGAACACAAAGGTCTGGTGACGTCAGCTTGACATGAGGCAATTCTGACGAGTAGAAGATGTACCAGAGTACAAGGTTTTGCCCGGTCAACCTTACCTTCCAACCACTTCTTCTGTCCCTTCCCCCGTTCTTTTCTTAGGTCAATTCCAAAGAAACAAAATGTACCTCAAATTGCTTTAGCAGTTACCCCAACAGGATGTTTTAGAAAAGAGATTCTTCTCAGAATATCTCATACCAGAGCCACCTGCTTTGTACAAAACAGCACTCAAATGATACCCACAGTTCTAATTTCACACTCACAAATAATTCTTCTGTTTGGTTGACATGTGGTTTGTCTAAAAGGAAACTGTGTGCCAGTCAGACCAGCTTAAATAACAAACACACCTGACATTTGCATTTTCTATTCCTTGAGTAAATTAGGCCTCTGCAAATGTTAAAATGGGTTTATTCTTAGGCAATGGGCTCATTCTTGGGTTGGCTAAAAATTTATTAAGTTGGCTTTGGGTGTTAGAGTGTGAAATGTCTCTCAGAGGGTCATATGTTTGGATACTTCATTCCTAGTCAGCGAAGCTGTTTTGGAAGGTTGTGGAACATTTAAGATGTGGGGTTCATAGGAAGAAGTAGGTAGGGTATCCTAAGGGTACTTATTGCTGTGAAGAGACACCATGATTACATCAACTCTTATAAAAGAAACATTTAATTGGGGCTGGCTTGCGGTTTCAGAGGTTTAGTCCGTTATCATCATGGTGGGAAACATGGCAGTGTGCAGACAGACATGGTGCTAGGGAAGAGTTCTACATTTTAATCCACAGCAACAGGAAGTAAACTATATGTTACACTGAGCACAGCTTGAGCAAAGGAGACCTTAAAGCTCACCCCAACAGTGACACACTTTCTCCGGTGAGGCTACACCTACTCCAACAAAGCCATGCCTCCTAATAGTGCCATTCCCTTTGGGGGACATTTCTTGACTCTCTTTTCTGACCATGGATGAATTATGGCTAATTGCTTCACTTTTCTGTCTACTAATGTCTTTCCCACAATGATAGGATATATCTCTTCAAACTCTTCCTCTCATAACTTTCTTCTTTGCGGGTATTTAATCAGACCAATGAGAAAAGTAATATAGACAATTGGAACCAAGAGTGGGATCATTGCTGTGATACACCTGATTATGTGATTCTCAGGATTTGGAACTGGTTTGTGTGAGGAATGTCAAGAAGTTTGGAGCTGTGGGCTAGAGAATCCCTAGAATGCGGCAACAGAGATCAGTGGATTATTCTGGTTAAGTATTTGTACATTCAGAATTCTGAGACAGATGCAGACAGTGGAGGCTTGGGTCCTGAAGTTTCAGAGGGGAATAAACACTCTTTTTGAGAACTGGATTAAAAGCCATTTATGTTACAATTCCACAAGGATATGGCTTCATTTCACTCTTGTTCAGAGAACTTGAGTGAGATGGAGTTGGAAAGCGATGAGCTAATTTTTTTGGTGGAGGAAACTTTAAGAAAAGACAGCCTTCAGGCTGTGTCATGGCTACTTCTCACTGTTCTTATTCAGGTTTGCTCTCTCTCTCTCTCTCTCTCTCTCTCTCTCTCTCTCTCTCTCTGTGTGTGTGTGTGTGTTTGTGTGTGGTGTGTATTGGGGGATAGGGTAAAAAGATGAAAAATGTACAGTTTGGTGAAGAAAGTAGCATGGAAAATTCTTAAATTGTGGATGAAGTGGATGCAAAAGTAGCTGTAATTGTTGAGATATTGGTAGCATTAAAAAGAATATTGTGCTCTGCATTGGAATGGCAGTAAATGTTCATCAAGGGAAATACTCCACCCATCCAAAGTTCAAAATTGTGAAAATACAAGTTCATTTGAAGTAAGAGAGCCCTAAAAGCACATCACTGAAAGAGTTCCCTGCTCCAAATAAACTACCTGGGGATGTATTTTTTCAGATTCAGCCCCCAAGGCAAACAGAGGTCACTGAGGATATAAGAGGAGGTAGGCTAGCTCTCAAGCTGGCAGTGTAAATTGGCAGTGTTGGCTACATGATGCTGGTTTTACAGGCATGCTAAGCAAAAGAATGAAGAGGTTATAGAGGTTATTTCCATGGTTCCAGAAAGCAGCTGAGCCAGCAATGTGTGGAAGATCAGATTCCCTGCACAAAGGCCATCACAGGAGGCTGTGAAGGTGATGCTGATGTTGCAGGAGGTCCCAGGATACAGGAGATGCAAGAACTCTGGGACCTCTGCCAAGGAAAGCTGCAGACACAGAATGGAGCTAGCCCGAGAGAGGTCACATGTGCAGCCAGCAGAGTGGGAAGGGCAGAGCTTCCCAAGGTCATTGGAGTTCAGATGAATTCACCAAGAGCCCCAGATTTTGGATATGGAGCTGCACGGTTTCATGATTACCTTGTTGGGTTTGGGGCTTGCTTTGTCTGATCTTTCCTTGCTTTCTCCCTATATTTCACTTTTGGATATTGTACATCAAAACTACATAAATTGTATTTTAATTTTATATGGTTCATAGTTAAGAGATTGTACTGAGTCTTTTGCCTTTGGATAATGTTGGGACTGTTAAGAACTATGAGAACTTTTGAAATTGGACTAGGTGCTGTGGGATAATGCTTTTGTACACTGTAAAGATTTGTCACTCATATTGGTTTAATAAAACACTGATTGGCCAGTAGCCAGACAAGAAGTATAGGCAGGGTGATTAGAATTCTCAAAAGAGGAAAGGCAGAGACACAATGGACAGCCAGACACAGAGGAAGCAAGATGAGAATACATTACTGAGAAAAGGTATCTAGCCATATTGCTAAACACAAACAAGAATTAATCTCAGTTGTAAGAGCTAGTTAATAATAAGCCTGAGCTAATAGTACAAACAGTTTATTATTAATATAAGCCTCTATGTGTTTCTTTGGTACCGAATAGCTGCAGGACCAGGCAGAACAGAAACTTCTATCTACAACTAGGTACATTTTACAATGAGATGGCCATGCACGTAGGGGAACATGACAGAAGGTAGTGGTTAAATATGAAATGTCCTCATAGGCTCAGTTGGTCCCCAGTTGGTGGAGCTGTTTTGGAAAGCTGTGGAACCTTTAGGATGTGGAGCCTCCCTGCAGGAAGTGGACCACTGCCATAGCTCAGCCATAGCTCTTATATTCTTTGATGCCCAACTTGTAAGTGTGATATACTCAGCTGTGCCATGTTTATTGTTACCATGCCCTCCTCACCATAATGGGTGTGTCCTCTAAAACTGTAAGGACAGAACCAACCCTTCAACCCTTAAGTTGCTTCTTGTCAGATATTTGGTCACAGCAATGAAAAGGTTGCTGACACAAGCCTATAAACATCAAGGACAATAGGAAGGTCAACTCTTAGTAGAGGATACCTGCCATGTTGTCTGATCTCATCCCATCCTTGATGAACCCTTGTCATCTTTGGGACTCTTTATACTCTCACCTGTGACTTACAGGCTAGGTCTGTGACCCATCCCTGACCAGTCCCTCTCCTTTGAGGATCTGAGTGTCTAGGGAAGATGTCCACAGACAGAAGGTTGGTGCTAACTCATAGGATGGCAGCACTTAAAGATTTCCGAATTCTTCATACTTCTTTTTGTAGACTCTACCTGGTTCCTGAGGATTCCAAGCCTTGTTTGTCCAGCTTGTCTTCCATTTGTAGACGATCACAGCAATCTCCCAATTGCCTTGGACTTTCTCAAGCTGGTCAGCACACTGCAGTTCTAATTACGAACACAGAAACTCATAAGATTTTGCGCCAGATTCTGGAGATTATAATGGAGTGATGGAAAATCTATGACACCAACCCCACACTGTGCAACAACTTAGAGATTGGCCACAGTGGCAAACTACTGTCATTTTTAAAAAAATAATTTCTTTATTTTTATTTTATGTGCATTGGTGTTTTGCCTGCACCCATGTCTATGTGAGGGTGTCAGATCTTGGAGTTACAGACAGTTGTTTGCTGCCATGTGGATGCTGGGAGTTGAACCTGGGTCCTCTGGAAGAATAGTCAGTGCTCTTAACCACTGAGCCATCTCTCCAGTGCCCTGTCATTCTTTCGCTGGAGTGATGAAAGGGGAAGGGCCAAGAGGCCAGGTGGGGTCATATAGCAGGGTATAGAACAACCAAAATAACTAGCAAGAGAAGCTGCTAGAAGCAGAGCAGTGAAGGGGACACCAGGTCAGACCAGCTCTGTTGCAGAGGTCAGTGCCAGCACTGCCAGAATAGGTTGTGCCACTAATAATCTCCCCTTGGAGAGCTGCAGGAGCAGGTAGCCTGTGGCCTGTGTTACTTAGTTGATCATTTGGACCATGAATTAATACTTTATTGTAATGACAATGATGTGATCCAAGCATGGTGCCAGACACGTCTATTATACTTATAAAGTAGAACTAAATACTAATATAAATGCAAATGTCTGTAGAAATTGACAATAAGCTGAGATGACTCAAAATCATATCAAGGGTTGGATATGAGATGACTCGGTGGGTAAAGCACTTGCTGCACAAGTATTAGGGACCTGAATTCAAATGGCCAGAACCCCTGGAAAGCCGGACACAGTCGCATATACCTTCAGTACCCGTGTGCCTATAGTGAGACGGAAGGAGGCAGAGACAGGAGAATCTCCAAAGCTCACAGCCTAGCTAGCTTAGTACATGAGGAGACAGACAAGACGATATCCTGTCTCAGGCAAGGTAGAAGGCAAAGACTGGCACCAAAGCTGACCTTTGACCCCCTACACATGCCCTGTGGCACACATACAAAATAGACAAACATAATACTATCCAGAACCTTTTATATACCACCCAGTTTAACCCTATTCTCTTCATAATTCCGAACTTAAATACATGTCTCCATGAATGAAAAATAATACATAGTTAACTATTTCTAGTGATTGAAAAATAAAGAACCAACAGTTACAGGCATGCACTTGTGTACTGTGTTTATAAAGCAAAAACCAAACAAAACTGGAAGGTTCCAGAATACACACTCAATTTGCTAATAGTATGTTATTAAGACTGTCAATTACTCCACACAAATCCCTGCATTAAATGAACTGAAATTTCCCTCTTCTCTGTCCACTTGACTTCTGATACTTTTCTTTTGTGTGTGCATGAAACAAGGTAGTCTCGCTGTAGGTTGTGTATTTGTTTCCATAAATATCCAGCAGAAAAACCATTCATATTATGGGAAACTATGTTTTTAGCAGGTGTCTTAAAGCAAGCCTCATATGAGGTCTCCTTGGCATCTTGGTAGAAGTGTGTGATGGCAGAACCTGCTAGGACTAAAGGTATTTAATTTTATCCTTGACTGTGGAGATTTGGGAATAAAAACAGATCCTAAACAAATGAAAAACTAGAGATCAAAGCAACGGCTCAATAGTTAAGAGCCCCAGCTGCTCTTACAGAGGATGTGCGTTTGGTTCCCAGCACCCACATGGAGCAGGTTACAACCATCTGTAACTCCAGGTCCAGGGGATCCAATGCCCTCTTCTGGCTCCACTACATACGTGTAGTACACATACAGATAAGCACGAACACACAGAGGATCACATGCGAGTGCACATACACACACACACAATATGCATGCACTCACAATAAATTAAATAAATGGTTAAAAACAAAGAAACAAACTGACTACCAGTTTTCATTTGTAGAGAAAAATAGAACAAATCCTGAAACAGTAATAGAGATTGAAATATTCCCCAAAGGAAGCTGAGCTCAAATGTCAACTTTGAGCCTAACATTTAGTCCTGAAGGGAACAGCATAGCAAAGCCTCCACCCTCCTTCAAAAAGATGCATTTTTTTTGTTACTGGTAATTTGTTATAAATGATAAGATTTAACTTGGAAACAATGATTTAAAAAAAATACCCAATGACAACTGAGCCAAAATGAAGGTAGTTGAGTTTGGCACATGCAAAGATTCCAGCAGTGTGCCCCCACAGGCTTGACTTCTGATTTTAATGAAGGAATGTCTGGGAAGGGTCGAACTGGCATGGCAGGCCTAGAGGTCTCTTTTCCAGGTTGGGAGATGATTCAGTTGGAAAGGCGCTTGTTTAAGCTTAGGACTTAAGTTCTGTCCCCGGAAGCCACACTAACAACAGCAAAGTCTGGGCACACGCTGTACACGTAATACCCTCACTGGGAAGGCCGAACACTGTACTTGGAATCCCAACACTGCAAAGTTGAATACATGCTCTCTGGACCTCACTAGCCAGCCAACCTGGACAATGGTGAGCCCTGGGCTGATAGATTCTGCCTCAAATTACAAAAGAGGGGGCTGGAGAAGAAGCTCCTAAGAGCGCTTGCTGCTGTTGAAAAGGACCAGGTTCAGTTCCCAGTACCCACAGGGTGGCTTACAGCTATCTGTAATCCTAGTTCCAGGGGATCCAGCACCCTCTTTTGACCTCCATGGCACATGAACCTACATGTACATACCTACATGCAGATAAAACACTCATACACAAAAATATCTAAAAAAAAAAATTTTAAATCAAAACCAAGGTTCCTAGAGTATAACACCAGAAGTTGACCTCTGGCCTCCACACGCATGTCCACATACATGTACTCATCCCCCACATACATGCAAACACACATATACACAGTGCTTCAGTATAAATGTGCCGAGAGATTTTACACTCAGTGGTTCTCATGTCCTTCCTTTCTTGTGGGTCGAAGGTTCAAATCCTGGCTCTCCAAAGAATATCATTCAACACTGCTTGCAGGGTGGGTTCACAGATGCTTTAATCCCTTGGTTTCTCTTTGCCCAAGAGTCCTCATTTGAGCCTCTTACTTTAAAGGTTCATTTCCTGGGGGCAGAATCTATCTAGACTGGGTGACTATTTCTTCTCTCAATTCTTCTTCCAACCCTCTTCTAGTCTGCATAGTTCCTCAGAGCTCAGTCTCACTTAAGTCCTCTAGGTAGTCCTCACGGCCCCGCCCTCAGCCCTTAGCCCTTCGCCTTCTGCCTCCTTGGATTTTCACTTTTCCCGTGGGCTTAACTACACCTAGGAGTAAAATTTTGGCACTTCTCCTGCTTGACATTCTCTGAGTTTTCCAGATTTAGGGTTTGGTATCTGCTATAAATTTTGGACGACTCCTAGCCACCGATCACTTCAAGTATTTCTTCTGCTTTCTTTCATCTTTCTTGTCCTTCTCAAAATCATATAACATTAAAAAAAGTGTTCCACGGCTCTTGGGTACTTTGTTCGTTGGCTTTCATTCTTGGATCCTCTTTCAGCCTGGGGAGGTTTTCAGGGGAGGTTTTCAGGGCACGTCCTCATGTTCGGTTCTTCACTGTCTGTGGACAGCCTGCCGCTAAGCTGCGGGCATCCTTCCTGGCGACAGTGTTTGTGGTTCCTGGCATTGCCTTTTGAAGCTTCCTTAGCTCTCTTTGCTCATACAGCCCATCTGCTTTTCCATGCTGCCAGCTTCTCCCATACTAATCAGGGTTCTTTTATATTCCTTGTCAAAGGATGCAAAAGCTTAGCAGTGTGTTTAGTGAGCCTGTGTCTCTGGGACTGGGACTCTTCCATGTACCTTGGTTTTCCCCCCTTAGCTGAGACAGGGTGGTTGGCAAATATGCTAGGTGGTGATTTCCCTAATCCACATATGACGTAAAATCTTTCTCCTAGTGCAGAAGCATCCAATATGGAGGATGCCTGGAGACTCTTTTCCTCTCCTGCAAGAGAAATAAGATTTTCTTAAGACTCTATCCTAAAAACATGCTAAGAGTCCCAGGAGTAAAATATTTAAATTTTGCTGTGTGGAGACCCTGCGAGACTATACTGTGTGATTGCTCATTTTCACACTAGTTCACACTAGGCCTCCAGCAGGTCACCAGTGTTACCTGCTGTGTGTCCCCAGCAGTGTGTGCTTCTGGCACCTGGAATTGGGGTAAGCAATATCAAGTATTTTTTTAAGGTTTTTTTCTTTCTTATTATTCTAAGGATGAGATAATTTCTAAGCTATACACATGTCATACTTGAAATTGGAAGCCCTTTATGTAAGTATTTATTTTTAAATTTTTCTTTATTCTTGAGCAACTAAATATGATCATATCTACTTCCCATTTCTTCCCTTCAACTGCCCCCATGTCCTCCCTCAACACATTCCTCTTATCACTTCCTCCCTTCCTTCCTCCATCTCTCCCTCCCTTCCTTCCTTTCTTTAGGAACTGTCTATATAACTCTGCTGTCCAGGATCCTATTATGCAGACCAAACTGGCCTCAAAATTATAGAGATATGCTTGCCCCTGCTTCCTGAGTGTTGAGATTAAAGGCCTATGCCACCATACCTAACTATTTATTTATTTTTGATAGCCCGCTAAGATGAGTCAGTGCTGTTCATACATGCATGGGTGTGGGACCACCTTAAACACTGGAATCCCAGCAGTACCCAGAGCCTCAAGAACGAGTGTTTCTCCTGCCCCCAGAGACTCCCAACTGCCAGTTGTTCCTCAGGAAGGACTGGGGTCTGTAGATCATCTACCCCATCTGTGCTGGAATTTTCACTGACTCCTGTCTCTATTTCAAGAAGGGACTTACCACTAAGCGAGGGAGTAAGTTGTAATCAAGAACCCCAATTGCCGGGCGTTGGTGGCACACACCTTTAATCCCAGCACACGGGAGGCAGAGACAGGTGGATCTCTGTGAGTTCAAGACCAGCCTGGTCTACAAGAGCTAGTTCCAGGACTGGCTCCAAAGCTGCAGAGAAACCCTGTCTCGAAAAACCAAAAAAAAAAAAAAAAAAAAAAGAATCCCAATTTGTCTGTGTTATCTACCCATCCATAGTCTTAGACTTTATTGTGTATTGATTATGTACAGCACTTCTATCAGTTATTTTTTTGATGTTCAATGAATTACCCTCAGATTTGATGGTTTAAAACAATAAACATTTTTCACAAGTCCGTAGCTGGGGCGGGGCAATTCTAATTTATTGATTGGGAATATCTCTCTAGCTTAGCCCTACAAATATATTAGCAGTCTGCTGAATGCTAGCAGGGGTGACATGACAATTGTCTATCATCACCAACAGAACGGTACAGATATATACTATTACATACTATATAGTCACAGAGATTCCCCAAACTTCAGGAAGGATTCAGCTGTGGCACCTGAGAACTTTCCAGGGCTCTGGTTGGGACAAATGTTCTGTTATTCTGATACCACTTCCTTTTCAATGCTGTGTATCTATCTCTAATCACAATAACCTAAGGAGGGGCTCGGTCTTTTGGGGCCACAGTGGTGAATGCATATAATAGAGATGCTTCTTGGTCTCAGGGAAGTAAGGCAGAGAGGGGTAACCCAAGAAGGAACCCATTAGAACCTTCAAAGATTTGTACAAATTGCCTACTCTTCCAGGTAGGCTGCACCCCTAAATTTTCCACAGCCCCCCAGGCAACACTACCAGCTGAAGGCCAGGCCTTCAACGCATGAATGAGTTTGTGGTCACATCTCTCTTCTGCCCTGTTTTGAGGAGTTCCTTGTCTTTGGAATTCTGCAGTTGTGGTATTATGGGTCTAGGCAGTATTTATTTACATTCTTCTTCAGATGGTTGACCAGTATAATTCTCTGAGGATCCCCAAAAGTTCCTAGGGAGAAGAATGTGGCAAAGAGGTGTGTGAACTGTCACGTGAGTTGGAGATTTAAGCTATAGTGACTCGTGCATTGGAACTCTACACCCTAGTGGAGACTGAGGAAAAAGAGAATCATCTGGAAGGTAGTGTTGGATCATGAAGCCAGACATGATAGGAGCCCCAAGTCAACAAAGATACCAGCATAAGCAGCACATATTCCAGGAGTGGCTTTGTGTGTCAGATATGTGTTCACGCACTTATGTATGTGTATATTTTAATTTCCATAAAGGAAGAAGCTAACACTCATTATTAAAACTACAGACAGGTTCTTTTGCATACACCCGCTTGCTCCCTCAAGGATCCCCTTCCACATGATGCCGGAAGCTGAACAGGCACCAGCACCATGTCTGTGGTCCTCCAGAACTGTGAGCCAAATACACAAGCCCCTTCACCTTAGAAAAAAGCACTTCTTAAAAAATATAAATGTAAAAATAAAACTTATCTGTTAGATTCGACTGGTCACCACCATTAATAGCTGGGCTGGATATCAAAGACCCCTTTCTTCCATGAAATTATTGGATTCCAGTGCTTTCGTGTGTGTGTGTGTGTGTTTGTGTGTGTGTTTCCATGCCTTTTTAAATTTATTTCTGGAGTTCTCATCTCTATTTCAGCATCTTCTCTTGATATTGTTCTCTGCCTATGTGGAAATGATTTCACTGACTAAGTTCTGTAGACAGAATAGACCACTCCACATATATGCTCGATATATATTCTTGGTCCTAACTCAGGTAACACATTGGTGTGTATGTCCCTACACTTCTTTCCCATCGGCTCTTGCAAAGTGACTAGATATGTAAGGGAATAATTATCTCCCCCCGCCAAATCAACCTATTTTTACATATCAGTTGTGGTGTCTCTTTATAAGGAAGGGGTGTGAATATAACAGACACTGATGTATTTCTTTATACACTGACCTGCTAACGAGGAATGATCAATACTGGCTTGCTCAGTTTGCTTTCTTAAAGCTCTCAGGACCGGCCAGGCAGTGGCGGTGCACGCTTTTAATTCCAGCACTAGGGAAGCAGAGGCAGGCGGTTCTCTGTGAGTTCGAGGCCAGCCCGGTCTACAAGAGCTAGTTCCAGGACAGACTCCAAAGCAACACAGAGAAACCCTGTCTCGAAAAACAAAAAAACAAAACAAAACAAAAAACCTCTCAGGACCACTTGTCCAGGGGTAGCACCACCCACAATGGTTCCACATCAATCATTAATCAAGACAATGCACCATAGTCTTGTTGCCTGCAGGCCATTCTTACAGAGACATTTTCTCAACTAAGATTCCCTCCTTTCAGATATGTCTAGGTTTGTGTCAAATTGTCATAATCAACCAGTCCAGACCTTGAGAGCCCTGAAGCTGAGATGGCCCTTGAGAGTTATTCCAAGTTGTTCAACCACTCTTCAGATAAACTGCCCCTGGATAGGGAGGCGTGGCCTTCACAAAGCATCTTCCAGAGAAAGGCGACATCTAAGGATGGGCAGTAGCCAGGATCTGTTACATGGACGCCTATGAAGCAATGAGGAATTTCCTTACCATGCAGATATAATTTAATGAGACAGGAGGAGGCTAACACCGTTAGTGTGCGGTAGCAAGGTCCTGTCATACAGCTGAAGAGCTACAGAACTCAGAACAGAACAGATGCCGTAACACATGAGCCTGCAGCCTTACTGCTCTGCTTCTCTCCTTCTTAAAGAACATATCTACTGGAATTTTAATTCTACATAGCTAACTTGAGGATTGGTGAGATGACTCAGCAGATAAGACTGCTTGCCGCACAAGCATGAGGACCAGAGTTCAAATCCCCAGCTCCCTTGTAAAAAGCTGCTCCCTTGTACAGCCACATGAATCATATCTGAGATCCCAGCACTGAAGAGGACAGAGACAGGAAGACCTGCTGAGGCTTCCTGTCTGCCATCTTCACTCCAGGTTTAGTGAGCAAACCTCTCCAGGGAATAAAGTAGAGAGTAATACAGCAGGACACACAATACTTTCCTCAGGCTTCTGCTAATATACACTTATGCATGTCTGCCCACATGCATGCACACACAACACACCAAAGAAAAATTAACTTGATGTATGATGGCATGCCGATTAGATTTAAAGAATTATTCAGATTTCCTGGAGACAGATAAAGGGACACTGGATGGGGTTAAAGTCCTGCTAAAAATCTCTTCTAAATCGCTACTAGTTTAAATTTATATTTTAAGCACTCCTGGTGTTCATTTTTCTGTAAACAAGCAAAGATGTCAGGGAATAGAGCAATGTGACCCCCTGTTAGCAGTTAGTGGGCTCGTCCTTGCTTCCCTGGCCGTTCTGAGGACGGGCAGTCAAACGACCAACAACCGCTTCCGTGAACACTAGATGGAGAAAATTATACAATGTACGGAGCTGGCCGCCTGAGTTCCCGAAGGTGTAGCCTCCATACGGGCTATGTGAAACAGGTTGTACAAGACTTTGGGTCATCACAATTCTAAGTAAATTCTAGATGACCCTGCATGCTCTATCCCATGGGCTGAATGGAGAGCACTTTCCATGCTGAGATTGGAGCTATAATAAAGGCTGGGATGGGTTCAGCCGAAGGTCTATGGCTGTGACTGGTTCCCACCCCACCCCCGTGCACACCCCTACCCCACCACCCTCTCTGTCTGTTTGCCACTTCGGCTCAACATGAGCTGGGAGACACTTTCCTGTACTGACTGTCCTGGTGTTGCACCATTAGGTCCAATAAAAGGCTTCCCTTTAGTGATCTGTGCTCGACTCTTCGGTAGTGTGAGATGATGAGCTGCAAGCACAGAGAGAGATGGAGCTGAGAAGTAAGATGGTGTCCGAGGTGCTAGACCGGTAGAGCAGGCCGAGCTGCAAAGGGGGAGGGACATCTGCTGTCTGACAGCCAACAGAGTAGCTGCTGAGTAACGCGAGAGAGGCTGGAGCAGAAAGAAGGGCGCCCGAAGAAGAAAGATGGCGAACAAGAGAGCTAAGACCGGAGAAGGATAGATGGCTGTGATGAGTCAGAGGAGAGAAACATTAGGCCTCAGTGACCGAAGAGGTTCTAGAGAGCTGTCAAGCCTTTAGGGCCAAGGATCTCAGACCCCAGACCAAGAGTTGTAACATGAGTGTGGTAAAAGCTAGGACTTCCCTAGACCCACAGAAGTGCCATAGTATTTGTTAAGTCTAAGGGTCATAACACTTGAGACGGACAAAGCCTCACCACAGGGTGTGTCCTGCTGCTGCCCCAACCTGCCTACTGCTAGGCTAGCTCCTGTTGCCAAATACAGGGACACAAAAATGCCATGGGCCAGTATTTGAAGGAATTATCTTTCCCTAGTCATTTCTACCTGGTTAGGGCAAACGACTTCTAGACAGCTGATTGGTAGCATTCTTGCCTACAGCTTCAACAGACACACTATCCCAAGCATTTGATTAGGATAAAAATTCTTCGCTTGATTTATTGAACTTCTCTTTGGCTCATCCGTGCACTTATTTATAAAATACAATTAAAATTATTTTATTTATTATCGTGTGTGTGTGCGTGTGTATTCTCCACTGTATGTGCACATGGTACAGAGTATGTGGAGGTAAGAAGGTAACTGGTAGGAGTCAATTATCTTCTTCCACCTTGCAGACCTGGATTTTGAACTCAGGTCATTGGGATTGGTGGCAGGCAACATTCTCACTGAGCCGTCTCCACAGCCAATAAAACCCAGATTTGGCAAAGAACCTGGGAAGCAAGTTTAAGAAGAAACCACAATTCTTAATGTTATGCTTCTTTTTTTCCTCATCTCTGATCCCTGATGCCCGATGCCTGTCTACAGTAAGAATCATGTTTGAACTGTTAGCCAGAATCCCTGATATGTATCTTACTTCCACTAAAAATTTTCTGCCCCCTCTCTGTTTTTTTGGCTAGAAATCCCTACTTGGCCAGCCTGGTTTTGGAGTTGAACCCCATCTCCCTCCTCATTGTAACAATGGTTACAGTGGCCCCTGTGCCTGTTCTGACAGCTAAATAAATCCTCCCTTTCGGTGTTTTAACCACCATTGACTATTGCTTCCTTAACATCCAGGGCTACTGTTCATCACTGTTGGCTTTGTAGTTCTCTCTCCATTTCAGATAATGGAAGAGGATTTGCTTTTTAAGCTTCTTACCTCCACAAGGTGCCTCAGATCTAATCAACTGAGTGAATTTCCCACCATGCAGCGCAAGTCTTCCTGAGGTTCTCCCTCAGGAGGCTTCTTAAAGCCAGCCTCCCACTTGGCTTTCATTTTGACTTGTAAGCAAGCATATCAAATGCAGAATGACCCCAGTGACTAGTTTATATTCATAATTTGTGGCACACATTGGATGGTCTTATTTTTATCAGAAAATTACCATTTTTTATTTAAACAGTTTTATCACATTTTTAGGTATGAGTTTTTGTTATGTGTCCATGTCCATTTTTTATCAGAAGGATCCTGTATTAATTTCATAATTTGAACCAGTGAGGGAATTGGACTTGACATCCAGGTTCACTTATATCTAGTTTTGTTTTTTTTTTAAGCATCTGTATTCTATAAAGGCAAAGCTGTACCTATAGTTTGCTGGGCTACAGTACCCTGCCATTTATATGGTGACTCACTCCCTACCGTATAAGTCCCTACTGTGTATGTCTTATACTGTATACTGTATATGTCCCTACTGTATATGCTCCAAGAGCAGCAGAGGAGCATCTATGCAGTGAGCCCCCATACATTCTTTTGCTTTTTAGAATTCCTTGAGAATTTCATGCATGTGTACAATGTATTTTGATCATATATGCCTCTACTCCCCCTTCTCCTCCTCTCAATCTCCCATATCCCCTTCCCGACTTTGTGCTTCTTAATTTAAAAAAAAAATATATAACCCATTGGATCCAAACTTGGTGTGTCACCCAAAGGCTCATGAGTGTGAGGCCCTTTTGCTGTTCATCATATGGAAACAAGTGTGTGGATATATGCATACAAAGAGGTGGATGCAGTCACACATTGCTTACCACGGGGACAGGTTTTGAGAGGTGCTTTAAGATGATGTGATGCTGTGCTTGCATCATAGGTGCACTCATAAGAACCAAGATGGCTGAGATATCAGTAAGTGGCGTCATCCCATGGAGTCACTGTGCTCGATAGTTTTTGACACAAACTTAGGAAGAGGGATGCTCTGTTGAGGAATTGCCTCCATCAGATTGGCCTGTGAGCAAGTCTAGGAGGGGGGCTTTTTTTAAAGTTCCAAATGATGTAGGAGCAACCAGTCACTGTGGGCACTGCTCTTCCTAGGCAGGTGGTCCTAGATGGTATAAAAAAGCAGACTGAGCAAGCTATGAGGAAGCAAGCCAGTAAGCAGCACCCCTCCACAGACACTGCTTCGGTTCCTGCCTCCAGGTTCTTGCCTTGAGTTCCTGTCTTGGTTTCCCCCAATGATGGACTGTAACCTGTAAGCGAAATCAACCCTTTGCTCCCTACATTGGTTTTGGTTTTGTTTGTCACAGAAACAAAAAGGAAAAGAGAGGAATCTACATCATGTATTTAGTTTGCTATTGACCAAAATGTTATATAGTACGTGGACTCGGTGTGTTTCTGTGCATGTATTTCTGTGTGTGTCTATATGTTTATCTCTTTGTGTATCTATGTGTGAGTTTATGTGTATTTTTTGTATTTCTGTATATATGTTTCTGTATATGTGAGTCTCTGCCTGTGTATCTATGTGTGTCTGTAGTGTGTGCCTCTGTGTGTGTGTATATACATATATATGTATATTTACATATCTGTGTATATCTATGTGTATCTTTGTGTGTGTCTGTGAGTGTATGTGCCTTTGTAGTGAATGTGTGTCTGTGCACTTATTTATGTCTGCATGTACCAATCAATGTGTGTGCGTGTGTGTGTATGCATGCCTGTCTGTCTGTCTGCTGTCTATCTGTCTGTGTGTTTCTTAGATTGGGTAACAGAGATATAGAAAACACAAATAACTTGCTTGAAGACATTTCTTATACTAAGGAAGTAAAATCTTGAAGAGGGCAACACTCCAGTTAAGAAAGTCCTCTGGCTAAGTCTGTTTCCTAGGCAACAAAAGTCTGTACAAAAAAACAAAAAAACCCAAAGAGTCTAGCATTGGTCGTCAGAGGTAGTCTTCATTCAGGGATTGAACAATGGAAACTGATTTGTTTGATTGCAGCTATCAATGAAGTCTCTATCAGAATTTGGGTCACCAGATAGAGTAACTACACTTCTTGAATGATGTCCTCAGAATATGGTCCCTAGGTCAGCAGCAACAGCAGCAGCACTTGTGACCTTGTAGGAAAGGTGAATCCTCTTGTCCAGACCAGGTCTGCAGACTGGAAACTGCACAAAAGACAGAGGGAGGCAGGATTCTATTGTATAGCCTTAGGATGGGGAGGAGAGGGGGGAGACAGGGTTCCATTGTATAACCTTAGGATGGGGAGGAGGTGGGGGAGGCAGGGTTCTATTGTATATTCTGGGGTAGGGGAGGAGAGAGGGGAGGCAGGGTTCTATTGTATAGCCCTTCAAGGTCCTTGATGCCTGCAAAAGTATGAGAAAAACCATACTGTGTTTAGAGTTACTTCTGTTTCCGAGTCTTTTAAAACACGTGTAGAGACACATGCATGGATGCAGAATCCTTATGATGGGGCTGTGAAAGAATGTGCATTAAAGCAATTATGTCAGAAACAAATTCTCTACCTGGGAGGGTTGAGTTAGAGCAGGTACTGTCTAAAGTTGCCATTTTCTACCCCTGCTGTGTGATTTGTGCCTAAATGACAACAGCTACAAATTACTTGGGCAGCCTTGACTGAGAAGACACCACGGCTGAATATATTCTCAAGTGGTGTTTGGGCAAGCAGTCAGCAAGGGAGACATGTTTCTGGCGGTGGGGGGGGGACTTCAACTTAAAGTCAGTGGAAAATGACAGTCATTGGATTGTTAAATGCAGGCTCCCTGTGGAAGGGGAGACATGCATTGCGATGCTGACTCTTCCAGCTGCATAGACAGGGCCGGCCAGATAAGGGCCAAGAGCACGCAAAGCACGTCTTGATTCTGTTCCTGCTCTGTCTTCTACTTTCTAATTGATCTAGGTTCAGAGGAATGTACACTTGTTTTCAAAGTGATGAGAAAGATAGTCACAAGCAGCTAAGCGAGAGGTAGGAAAGTTCTGGAAGCATACTTATCTAAAAATCTTTCAACTGCCCAGCCCTGCCCAAGAAACAGCTGATAGAAACTGGGCAGTTTAGAAACGGGGCGGGTGTGTATCTCAAAATAAGAAGGCAAAATGCAAAGCTGGCGGGAGCTTTGGTTTGGGTTTTAAGACTTAAAGTTGCAAGTATTATATAGTTGTTTTTAAAAAATCACCTCTCTGGATTGACATGCTTTCTTACATCTTAAAATATAGAGCTATGTTCAAATATATTATTTCAATATAGTCCTTTTCAAGTAGTGTTGTGTATTTGTTCTCATGATTCTGTATTCAAAAACTGTAATACCTGGGGAAATTATTAGTCTGTCATTGAGTAATGCTTCATAGCTACCAGTTATGGTTCCAAAAAACATTACCCACTTTTATTCTGAGAAGCCCCTGAGTCATAACATTGAAATATTTACAGGTGGGGGAAAACTATTACTAAGGAACTTAGGGACGTGTATGCAGTAATAGACAGTACAGGGATGATTTGACCTCTGACCTGTTTGGCTCCAAACTCTGCTTCTAAGTGCTGCATTTTCTGACCTCTATTATGGGAGCTGACCATGCAGGAAACACACATGCAGCTCCCATGTTCTACGGTTTGAATAATGCTCTCTGCAAGTATAAGTATGTTGAGTTGTAATGGTCAATGCTTCAGCGTGAACAGGTGGAGTCTTCAAAGGGTGGTTGGGTCAGAATGGCTCCTCCCACATAAACAGGAGTATATGTCTCTAGAAAGGACATCTAAAGATGCATTTCTATCTTCTTCAGTGGGAGAACTCAGGGTCTCCAAAGGATACAGCATCCACTAAGGTGCAATCTTGGAAGCAAGATGCTCTTTAGGACCACCCTGGAACTTCCATTATTTTGTATGAAGTATAATTCTCTGGGGCTTCTTGGGGTCTCTGTGAAGGATGTCAAATTGAGCTGCCAGTTGTATGGAATGCAAAAAGGAAACACATTCATCCTGCCAGGGCATTAACTCTAATCACCACTGAAGACCCGTGGGACTTCCTTGGACCTGCAGTGGATTTATAGTTGCTATCTCATCTTTTGATTCCAGTCTGGTCACCAGGAAAGCCCTCCTTGATTCAGCTAGACCTGGAGAGATCCTTGCAATTCCTCTTTATTTATCAAGTGCTTGATTCCATTTCTGACACTAATTCCAAGTCCTGTACAAATACATCCCTAGAGGAACCATTACTATGGTAACTGTTGCTTTGCTGTGGAGATACATTCCCAAGCCTGGCAGTTCGTCAGCCTTGATGAGGCAAGTTACTGATGTAGATGCAGAGAGAAATGTCAGCCCCTCAGGAAATATGACTCTACATCAGACCAAGACATGGGCTCTAAAGTACTCCTAAGGTGAGTGCTGGATCTCAAACATGGGCCCTGGACCAGCTGGGTTCCATACTTGACCTTCCTTCCTTTCTTTCTTTCTTTCTTTCTTTCTTTCTTTCTTTCTTTCTTTCTTTCTTTCTTTCTTTCCTTCTTTCTTTTTCTCTCTTCCTTCCTTCCTTTCTTTTATTTAATTAACATTTTTTCATTTGTTTTACATACTGACCAGTTTCTCCTCCTTCCTCTCCTCCTGTTTCCTTCCCTTGAGCATCTACCCACCTTCCCATCCACTCCTCCTCAGTCTCCATTCAGAAAGGGGCAGGCCTCCCAGGGGCTTGAACAAAGCAGGGCATATCAAGTTGAGGTAGGACTGAGCTCCTCCTGCTGCATAAAGGCTGGGCAAGGTCCCCAGCATGGGGAACAGGTTCCTTTACTCAGTAACTGATGGAAGCAGATGCAGAGATCCACATCCAAGCTCTGGGCTGTGCTGCAGAATCCTCCTGAAGAAAGGGAAGAGGATTGTGCAAGCCAAGGGGGTCAAGGTCATACTGGAGGACCCACAGAGACAGCTAACCTGAGCCCCTGTGAGAACATGGACTCTGGACCAACAGTTAAGAAACCTGCATGGGACTGACCTAGGCCCTCTGCATGTCTGTAACAGTTGTATAGCTTGGTCTGTTTGTAAGGCTCCCAACAGTGAGATCAGGACCTGTCCATACTACATCTCAAGGGCATGCCTCCAATTATCACATGACTGGGGTGCCGTGTGCCACCATGTACACGTTAAGTCAGAGGAAAGCTTGTATGAATCACTTTTCCTGCTTGTGAGTTCCAGTGAACAAAGTTGGGCCTTCAGGCTTGGTAGCCAGCTCCTTTACCTGCCTCTGAGCTACCTCACAGATTCAACCATGTGAGTTTTCAAAGAGAGGTCTGTGCTTTGCTCCCTAGCACATGATAAAAAAAAAGTGATGCATTTAGACGGTGTATGACAATGGCCTTATAAATTTATTGACTTAATAATGATTTCACAGACATCTCTTCTGAGCCAGACACCAGCATTAGCACTGAAAATAGAGAAGCATCACCCATTGCGATTGAATAAGTGAATGTATGGCGAGGTGCTTACACTTTTATCGCCAAACAGCTCACAGAGCAAGCGAAGACAGTGCAGTGTGATAAGTAGCTTTCATCGATGGAATTTGAAACAACTATAGTTTATAGAGAGAGGAAGAAGTGGGTGAATTTCCCAGGAGGAGTCAGCAGATGTTTCACCAAGGAAGGGATGATTGAACTAAACCTTGGGAAAAGTAGAGAGGACTCTACAGGCTGGTGGGAAACACTATGTGAAGGGGTATCTAGGTAATAGGACATGATAACAGGAGGTGCCCTGCTTGTGATAAGCCCCGAAGAACATAATGGAAGCCTAATAAGGGAGCCTGGGGTGCCATGGGCTTAGCTCTCTCCTCTCCTTGAAGAGAAGTCAGAAGGATGGAAATGATGTCATGAGATTGCCTGATAATGCCTCTGGTAGTTGGTGGATGGGAACAAGCAGTGTCAAAGACAGCAGTGAGAAAGATGCTGCAGGCATCAGGCAAGAAATGACAAGCTTCGAGACCAAGTGTACCGCTGGGAGACAAGAGATATCTGAGAGGTGTTGGGAAAGGAAGTCAATGGAATCGAGCAAGTGGTAGAATTGGGGGTCATAAGAAGGTGGAATGAACGGCACTTGACATAATACTTCCTGTGTACCACATGAGAATTTGTTCAGTGTGGCTCGGATTTCATTATAGACATTAATTCATTTCATCGAAGCATCCTTGGAAGCCCTATTATTAGTCCAGTTTTACGGATGGGGAAATTGAGCTGGAAGGATGCTAAATAACTCACTCTGCATCACATAGTAAAGCAGTAAAGCCAGGGATGATACTACACAGTCTGGTTCTAGGGTCCATGTTCCCAAATGCTACTGAAGCAATCTCACCAGACATAGTTTTACCAGGGGTAGCTGAGTTCCTGTAATTCTTGAATGATTTTGTCCTTACTTTGTCTTCCAAACACTGACCAGGTACCTTCCCCTTCCAATATTCATGCTTTGAGCGGCAGTCTCACTTGAAGCAAATGGGGCTGGAAAGGAACTATTGATGCCAAAGAGAAACCAAAGGTCAGAGTTGGAATCTATTTTCAGAGCTCTGTGATAACTGGTGGTAGGCAGACTCTGCAGTACCACTGTGCATTTGAGAGAAGACCTGCCACACCCATGATGGGTGGGGCCCCTGATAATCATGAAAACCTGCAAGACCATTTTTTTTTTCTTGCAAGAAACCTACTCAGCATATATAGTGGGCCATTATTCTCCTTTAGTTCACAGGAGAAGATTCTTCATAGAATGCGACGAAGGCTACACAGTTCAATGACTCTAGAAGTGAAACCAAATGGGTGTGGAGCTAGCTTTCAAACCCGCATGCCGGCAGAGGGGAAAGATAACTTACTAACAGATAACCTAAAAATGACTCCCCCCCAGTCTCTCATGCATATATTCTGCTTCAGATTTGGCCCAATTCCTCTGAGCCAAGAGCAGAGACGTGGCAAAGCTCCCAGGAAGTGAAATCGTCGGGAAGATGCTTCTGAGACCCATTTGCGTGGCATCAGGCAAGCGATCATTGAGGAAATGTCTGAGTCCTTTCTAACGTGCCTCCAGGTTTCTGTTGCAGGGATAGGAGTCTTTGTGTATTCTCTAGTCTGTGTTATTGGCAGAATTTTAAGATGAATCCATGAATAGAAGGCTGCATTAGCATTTCCAGGAACTGGAATAGCAGCAGAGAGAACTGCTTATGTTGGTGGTGTAAAAAGTAGAAATCTACAATTATCTTGTAAAGGCACAAGTACATTAGTCAAAAATTATAATTTCCTCGTAAAAGAAAAAAATGTATCCAAGTAGGATTTGACATGCTGTTGGTTGCATCCCTACAGCTTGGAGCCCCTTTAAACTCAATTACATGGACAGATTTGAATCTGGAAAATCCAAACTTACGGAAGTTGACGAGGGATCTAAAAAGAATTCCACTCACGTTTTTCTAATGCTTAGTGTAATTGTAAAATATATATTTTCCATGTAAGTCTGGTTATGCAGTATTGTGATACAGGGCCTTGTTGTCATAGTCTTTTTTTGTAGAGGTCTTGGGCAACACATGAAGTTCAGACTGAAACACTGAATACTAATTTTAAAATTGGGACAAGATACACATAACTTAAAAATTATATTTTAATCACCTCCAATTCAGGGTGAATAAATTATCCACATGAATGTACACAATATCATCCATCCCAGAACCTTAATTTTTAAAGCACATTAATAATGGTGATTTTATGTATGTCTTCACAATTTTAAAAATCAATTTTTTTTATGAACATGGTGTGTTGCCTTACACAGCCACATGGACAAAAACTACAATGGGGCCCTCTAATTTAATAAGAAACCAATTTTACGTAGAAAAATTACATATATTTGTATAATAAACAGAAGTGTGTGCATACACCAGAGGTCAACTTCCAAGTGTCATTCCAAGTCACCATTCACTATGCTTCCTTGATTAAGGGTCTTCCACCGACATGGAACTTGTCAGGGCGGGCTGGCTGTCTCGAAGGCTCCAGGGATCTGTCTGTGAGTATTCAGCTGATTACAGCCTCTCCATGGACTCTGTGCCCAGCTTCTCCTTATGGTGTGTCTGGCGGTGGAACTCAGGTCTTCATGATTACATGGCACATCCTTCTGTGTTATCTCACCAGCCCCAATCGGTGGACCTCTGTAAAAGGAAATGTAGCAAACAACACCCCTCCTACAGAAGGGGCCTCAGCAACCCCGCTGTAGCATAGGGTAGGCAGGTTGTATATTGATTAATGAATGGAGAAAATAGTAAGTTGCCATGAATATCTCCATCCTTTCTCTGCTGTGGGAAAGTGAGTGGTATTCCTGGAGCATGCTCCATTCTGTTAGGTCATCATGAAAGAACTTTGGTCCACAGAACTCAGAGAGCTCTGGTTTGAGCCCTCTGAGGACTCAGTGACTCATGCACATTCAATCTGGGGTCTCATGTTTCCTATAAATTTACACACTTGCATGGTCTGTGACCTACAGAGATAGAAACGTCAGAAGTGATGGAAGAAGATGAAGTGATTACTGTTTCTTCTTTGCCTTCTTGAGGTTTTTGCTATTTTTAGCCAGATATGCCCAGCCTTCTTTGCCAGTAACTCAAGTTTAAAGATGACCTTCTATGTTCCCGTGGGCAGTGGCTGAGTCTGTGTGGTTCCAGATGAGCGAGGATGTGATAACTCAATGAGAATAATAATTAGCTTGCTGACAATTGAACATCCTCTGTGTGCCACGTACCATGATACATATTACATAGGCTTCTTCAAACAACCCCCAACCCCCTCCAAGTTAAGGGTTAGTTTTCCTTTTAACCACTGCTTTGTGTCACCAGTGGTATCTGTGCCATATCCCTTAACCCTTCCAGCCATTTTGCCATATTCTCAAGATGAATGCCATCAACGTGGGAGTAAATGCAGAAGGCACTGGTGGACAAGGGGCCAGGCTGGGGGAGGGCCAGTCTTGCGCCTGCCTTATCATACCTACTCTAGATGTAACTAAGTGGTGTTCTGTGAAAATGTCAAGAATTCCTACTGAGAACACAGTCCCCTATGACCTACTCACCCCCCACTAAAGTCCACGTCTAAAACTTTCTCCTCTTTCTTTTCTTTTTTTATTTATTCTTTGTGTCTTTTACATCATGCATCTCCATCCCATTCCTTTCCCCACCCCTTCAAATCTGCCCTCTGCCCTTGCAACCTCCCCTGCAAAATAAAATAAAATAAAAATTAAGAAGAAAAAAGAAGAAAAGAAAAAGAAAAATCAGTCTTGTCATGGAAGCTGTGGTGTGACACAGTGAGTCATGTAGTAAACCCATTTTATCGTAATATCTTTACTTGCAAGTGTTCATTGCAGAGTCCTTGGTCTGGTCCAAGGCCTCTGGTTTCTACCACACTATTGATGCTGGGCCCTCACTGGGACTCCTCTTGGATATCCCACTGTTGCCCTGTGTCATGGAGATCCTACAGCTTTGGGTCTGCAGGACCAGCCCCATCACATGCTCCAGCAGATCACAGATGGGTGATGCTGGGGTGGGCCAACTCATAACCCTGGTTCTGGGCCTGGGTAGTGCAGGGTTGGTCAGCCTACCACCTCTCCCTTTTCCTCATCACCAGGGTGAGCTCTCCTGCATTGCCCTGGCTAGTTCACTCCTTGCAGTGATGAGCAAGGGAAGGGGCCGATTCTCCTGCTTTCATGTCCTCAGAATTTGTTCTCCCATACCTCATCTTCAGGGTCATCTCTACAGTGTTGCCCAGGCATGGTGTATAGGGGCCACTCTCCAGAGTGCTACAGTTGATGAGGGCCAGGGGCAGCTCTCCTGCTCATATGACCTCAGGGCCAGCCTCCCACCTGCCTTAGGCACTGATGGAGGGGCATCTCTTCCCTGCCCATGCTGCCACATGACAGATGAGGAATGGAATAGCTCTCCCATACTCACAATTTCAGGACTGGCTCCCCCACACCTCCATCAATGGGGTTAGCTCTATTATGCTGCCCAGGCGAGGTGCAGGGTCTGCTCTCCGGAGCGGTGCTGCTGGTGGGGGGCAGGAGCAGCTCTCCTGCTCACATGGCCCCAGGGCCAGCTCTCCCACCTGCCTCAGGCATTGATGGATGGGGTGAGAGTGGAGTGGGGGAGGGCATCTCTTCCCTACCCATGGTACCACATGACAGATGAGGAATGGGGACAGCTCGCCCATGCTCACAGCTTCAGGGATGGCTCATCCACACCTCTGCCAACAGGGTTGGCTCTACTATGCTGCCCCAGGTGAGGTGCGTCTTCTCTTTCTTAATGCAACCTCACTGAGAGCCAAGATTCCAGCACATGAACCTTTGTGGGGCCACTTAATCCATATCCGATCCCAGACAGCTGGGACTCACATGCACCCCTGCCTGCCTTCAAGGTCTCTGCTATTTCTCTCGGCTCTTTTCAGGCCACCCCTTGCAGTCATCTGAAACTGATTCTTGCAATTACAGCTGATCTTTTTCAGGATTTAAAATGTTTTCGTGCATCTTGACTCTTGCTCTCCATTAGTCATGAATGAAGATGGTGAGTCAGCTCTTCAGCTTCTGTATCTTTGATTTGCTTCTGGGAGTGATAGCCTTATGGCTATTTTAAATAACTCTAATTACGAGTACTCTATATCAAAAGCATGCACTGGCTGGATAGATTGTCACATAGAAATCCACTCTCATTATCAACATCTCAGAATTGGCAGAGCGGGTGGGTACCCCAACTACAAGGTAGATGCACCCCTCAAACTTTCCTGAGGGACTCTTTCATCTTAAAGAAGCAGAGCTCCTTTAATTGAACTTGTTTCTGTGGCTGTTTTATTGAATCTTTAAAAAAAATCAATATTGGGGCTGAGGAGGTGGCTCAATCAGGAGAGTGTTTGCTGCACAAACACAAGGACCCAAATTCAACCTCTCATCAGAAACCACAATAAAAAGCTAAGCACAATAGCATATGCCTATAACTCTAGTGTTGGAGAGGCCAAGATGGAGATCCTGGAGCTCCCTGGGAAGTCTATCTCAATTGGCAAGTTCTAGGTTCAGTGAGAGACCCTGCTTCAAAAATAAATGTGAAGAATGACTAGGGGAGACACTGAACCTTACTTAACATCTGGCCTTTACATGCATTCATACACGTATGCACACCTGTATGCACCACACCTAGGTGCACACACATACACAAATACACACATACACAAATATGCATTCATTTCAGTGTCTGGGCTTTGAAAATCTTAATATTTGAGGTTTTAATAGACTTTACCAAAATATTATTTTCCAATCTCATTAAATACATTAAATGTATTTTCATTGTAGGAAAAATTATTTAAAAAAAAGAGAACAATAAAGAAGGAAAGAAAAAAAGAAGTCCATTTGTTGACCTCCCTTCTTGGTTTCCCTAAGAAAAGAGCCTTGGTTAACTATTCCACTGTAGAATAGTATGATATAATAACCTTCTCTGGCTTTGTTATAAAATATATACTCCTGCAGGTGGATCTCTGTAAGTTTGAGGCCAGCCTTGTCTACAAAGTAAGTTCCAGGACAGCCAGGGCTGTTACACAGAGAAACCCTGTCTCAAAAAACAAAACAAAACAAAACAAAAAGAACAAAAAACCAAAAACAAACAAACCATTTCTGAAATCTGACGTCAAGAATAAGTACACAGTAAATAACCCGAATATGCCTGTCTTCAGAACGTTCTGGACTCAGGCTGGAGAGATGGGTCTGTGGTTAAGAGTACTTACTGCTCATACAGAGGACCTAAGTGTAGAACCATCGATAACACCATTCCAGGGGATCGGTTGACTACTTCTGGCCTCCAAGGGTACAGTAAACACATGTGGTACACATACATACATGTAGGCAAAACACTCAGACACACGAATAAAATATATAAATCTAAAAATAAATGAAAGCTATGGACTTTTGAGAGTTGGTAAGTAGTTTCTAATTTGTCATTTTTTTTCTCTATGTCTTAGTGTAGACAGAAATTTCTGTCTGCCTGGCCCCACAGTTGTTCAGTCCCAACAAAACACACAGAGGCTTATATTAATTATAGACTGGTCTGCCTATTAGCTCAGGCTAGCTCTTACAACTTAAATTAACCCATAATTCTTATCTATGTTTAGCCATGTGGCTTGGTATCTTACTCAGTGCTGCATTCTCATCTTGCTTCCTCTGCATCTGTGTGGCAATTGCAGACTGAGACATTCCTCTTCCCAGAATTCTCTTAGTCTGGTCACCCCACCTATATATGCCTGTCTACTGGCCAATCAACATTTTATTAAACCAATATGAGTGACAGGTCTTTACAGTATACAAAAGCATTATCCTACAGCATCTTAGTAACAATTTACCACAGAAACACAGAGCAAAGCTCTTGTTAAAATTTTACTTGTATTCATCTTTAAAAGGTGGTTTAGAAATTATACTGAATGTCACATACATGTGTTGGCATATGTTGGCTTGTGTCTACTGTTGGTTCATTTTCAAAATTCACATTTAGCCCTGTGAAATAATACATTTTAAGTTCTTTGTTGGGTTAAAAGTAGTATGTCTTTGGGAAAACGGAAAGGCATGAATCCAAACAGCCAACCCTGAATCCCACACTGCCTGGGAGGAGCACACTGAGCGTGCTGATCGTACGCCCGTCACATCAAATTGCTACTTAGCCATTGTGACTAGAGATAGAGAAACCACAGCTCATTCTCTCTCTCTGTCCATTGCCTGCACTGAAGCCCATGCTGCTCTGCAAGACACCTCAGGGCAAACAGCACATGTCTTTTTGGCAGTAGATTAAGAGGCAGAATTTTAATAAAGAGAGAGGAGTGTTCAAGAAATAAAATTGCAAGTAGAGTTTTCAGTCTGTTTGCTCATGTAATCCTGTCTGCCTAATACCATTTATTAATTTCCAGGTGGCCCCAGATAAAAAAAAATTATATCACTGTAATTTCAACAGATCAAAATAAATACCTTTTCCCTAGTACAGTGCTGTATCCTTAGACCTTAAGCTAGTTCGTGGCATGGTGGACATGCAATCGTTTTCCCTGACTCTCTTTCCATGTTCTTTCTTGGCTAATGGACTTGTCTCCAAAGTCATCTTTGGATCCACATTTTCCTTCTTACCCATATCCAGTTTCTCACTATGCCTATCTAATTTGCCTGTCTGGAGAATGATTCTCCCATCTCTATTGTCACTGCTCAAAATTATTCTTATTTGGTTGACATGATGTAGAAGTCTTTCTCAGAAATGGGGACCATGGGCATGTCCAAAATGTCCATGGGAAGGGCCTACAGGATGACAGAATGTCCCTCAGAATTGGATCTCTTATTAAGGAGTGTATCCTACATGGTGGGATGGAGTCTATGGCTTCCAGAGAATTCATAGTTACCTGGATAAATTATCTCAGTCAGCTTTTTCTGAAGTACCATGGAACTCCAGGTCAGTGTTCTGATGTAGACATGAGGGAGCAGAGACCTGCAGCAAAACAAACACTTGGGAAATTTTAGGTTAGATGGTAGGTATTTCTCTGAGGATTTCTTCGTTTGCTTCTATGAAGAAATGTAACACGAGGGCCTGCTTGTTGGAGTTTCTGTCCTGCCCAGTTCCCACAGCCGGTAAACCCCAGAGAAATTACACAGAGAGTCTGTATTAATGATAAACTGATTGGCCCATTAGCTCAGGCTTCATATTAGCTCTTATAACTTATATTAGCCCATTATTCTAGTATATGTTAGCCACATGGCTTGGTATCTTTTTCAACGGGGCAGGTCACATCTTGCTTCTTCCATGGTCTGGGCAGGACTGGGGAAAGAGCTTCCTCCTTCCCAGAATACTCCTGTTCTCATTGTCCTGCCTCTACTTCCTGTCTGGTTGTCCCACCAATACTTCCTGCCTGGCTACTGACCAATCAGCATTTATTCTGTCAATTAAAAAATAATTGTCCCTCACCATTTCCCCCTCTTTTTTTTTTTTAAAGAAAACAAGAACATCCATACTCCATTTTTGGAAATGTGGGTGTAGTTTTCCAGGCTACTTCCTGCTGGTTGGGAGCACTGATAATCTTGTGGAGATCTAAAGAAAATTTAGAATTATGATCAAGTCCTGACTGGAGTATCCTGTGAGGCTTGAAGATCTCAGGCAGCATCTTGAATCTGTTCTGGATGTAGAACTCTGACATCTGGGCCATCTGTTTCCACTGGAGATTTCTCAGGTGGTCTTCCTTGATCAAACCCGATCTTTCTTAACTCAGAATAAATCCACAGCCTCTCCATTTCCTGTGGAAACAAAAGCAAAACCTCTTCTCCAAAGTAACATACTTTTTGAGTTCAATTTTGAAGTCAAGGTATTTTCAAAATACCTATCTTGGATTAATTCAGTAGCATTTATAAACAAATATCTTTTAGCAGCTGTTGCTCCTTCCTCAGCATTCAAACAATTCAAAGAGAGCATAACAACATACAGTATCCAGATTCTCTGTGTATTTTCCATCTTTATGTGCCTTTACTTTAACCTCTATTTCTTTTATTTTTACTTTTCTTTTTGAGACAGGTTCTTTGTATATCTTTGGCTGTCCTGGAACTCCCTCTGTAGACAAGGCTGTCTTTGAACTCAGAGATCCACCTGCCTCTGCCTCCCAAGTGCTGGGATTTCTGAGATTTCAGCCTCATGGCAGAGGTACGGGCCAGAGCCATGTTTATAGCCACAACTCTATGGCGTTTCCAGGTCTTTGCCAGCAAGCAAGCTGCAACAATGTGTCCACAAACAACACTTAGGTGCTCTCTCTGTAGTCGGACCTCCTGCCTCAAAGAGTCAGAGTTTGCACTGGCAGGACAGCCCAGAAAGCCAGCATTTTAAAACGGCTCAGCTTTTTCCCTGCTATAGCTGAAAACCAAAAAGCATGCGTTCAGCTCTTCATCAACACCGTTTAAGTGTTTTGTGGCAGGACCTCTTAAAAGAGCTGCAAGGTTTTGCAGCTAAAGCTGAGTCAGGAAGCCTCTCTTAAATGCAAGCAGAGCAGACCTGAGAAATTGCTGCTACCAAGAAACCATGTGTAATGCTGTTATTTTGTTCTAGAATTACTTCCTAAGATGTCTCGGGCTTTATGCGGATGTAGTTGTCCTCACATTGGGCAGCCATTTTGTAACATGAGGGCCTGCTTGTTGGGGTTTCTGTCCTGCCCAGTTCCCACAGCTGGTAACCCTCAAAGAAAATTACACAGAGGTCTACATTAATTATAAACTGATTGGCCCATTAGCTCAGGCTTCTCATTAACTCTTGTAACATATATTAACCCATAAGAGAAACTGTAAAGGGAAAGGACAGTATTTCTTCTTTGATCACTCACTTTATAGTCCATTTCCCTCAGACTGTATTACATTGTCTGGAGGAGAGAGGGGACAGCCTGTTCAAGGCACCCAAAGACACTCAACAGAGTGTGGGCTCCAGAGCTCAACATGAATATACAAAGGATGCTATGTTGGGAGGGGTATTGTCAGATCTGGCAAAACTCATAAAACATGTGGGCGGAGACATTACCTTAACGCAATGTGGCGTCCCTGAAAATTATGACTAACACAGCCGTTGAAGAGAGAGGAAATTGCATTTAGGGGGTGCATGATGGCAACCACTGATATTGCCAAGGAAAGGACAAACAGAGAGACGGCCACAGAAGGCCCCACGTTGAACTTCTCCATGGCTGTGATTTGAATCTGAGACGTCAGCACCAAGGCTCACGCTTTAAACAACTGCTCCTTAGCTGGCGGCGTTAGTTTGGAAGGCTGAGGACCCTTTAATAGGTGGGGTTAGTCTAGGCGGAGTAAGTCGCCAGCGGTGGGCCGCTGAGGGTGGTAGAGAAGCATAGCCTCCCATCACACTGTCTGCCCCACCATGGTGTGAAGAACCTGTGCCACATGCTCCCAGCATCGTTAACTGAGTTGTTCCGCCATGCTTTCCCTACTATGACCGACCGAAACTCTGGGCTAAACAAACCTTCCCTCCCTGAGGTCATTTTTGTCAGCTATTTTGATCACAATGGCATAAAAGTCACCGAAGCAGCCATAGAAGAAAATCATTGAAAATAGCACATAATTAATATTTCCATAGAATAATATTTTACTTCTCAAGAAGTTTAAGTAAAAAAATGATGAGAAGTTTGTTTACATTCTTGTAATAATTATTTAGTTTTCTAATAAAATCAATAACTTTAAAAGCCCCAAATGACCTTTTGGACAACACTGATAGAACATGAATATTTATATTTTGAATAACATTGTTACTACCCAACATCATTTCTATCTATATTTTGAATAACATTGTTACTACCCAACATCATTTCCTTATGTTTGTCAAATGGGAGGATCAATGTCCTCCATTTTAAGAGACCTTAAATTTAGAGACCATTGCTAATTTTAGAAATGACTTTCTCAATCCTGGAAAAAAAATGCCTTCAGTTTAAGATGTTGTAGATACTTTGATAATTAATGGATTTGGAAGAGGAGGGGACGTAGAGAAACTTTAAGCTGGGGCGTCACTTGACCGAGAAACTGCAGTGTTGAATAGCGATGATAATCAAAGGAAATGGATTTGATCGGCTAATTTTAAAAGGGTTATTTATTTTTACTTGATGTGTATGGGTGTTTTACCCATGTGGGTATCTGTGCATCACGTGTATGCAGTGCCTATGGAGGCTGGCACATACGATCTCCTGTGTGTCGTGTCCTCAGAGGCGAGAACAGGGCATTGGCTCTCCTGAAACTGGAGTCACAGATGTTTGTGAGCTGCCATGTGGGTGCTGGGAACCAAACCCTGGTACCTTGGAAGAGCAGCCAGTGTTGTTAACCACAGAGCCATCTTTACGGTCCCTAAAGTGGCTAATATTTTTAGCAGAACAGGTCCTTTATGGATCATATCTACTCTATAAATAGGAATATACTTCTTATCTGGGTATTTCTGAAAGTTACTTTGAAATAGATGGTCAGTGGTATCATGAAGGATTAGATGCAGCTTTCTTAATTGCCTCAAATCAACATAGTTTCCAGTAACGGGACGTAAATGCTTCTATCCACACACTGTCTTGTTGGGGTGTCCACGTCTCCCCTTTTTCTTCTTATTTGAAAGCGAGTTACCTGGTCTTCTCTCCCCACGTGTTGCCCAAGGCACTTCAGTGGTGGCTCCCATCTGTCTTGAGAAGACTTTTTGATGTTATTGTTATTGTCCTTTGTAATTCCTGTTAGCTGGTTACCTGGAAATCTCACCTCTCTGATGGGTTCCAGAAAAGTTAGGAAGTTGTAGGTTACATAATATTTTCTGATTGTTAAGGTTAAGCAACACTTTCTGGAAGGCTGGCTATATCCTTAGAGCAGTGTTTCTCAACCCGTGGGTCACAATTCCCAAAAGACCATTGGAAAACACAGATATTTACATTATGATTCATAACCATAGCAAAATTACAGTTATTAAGTAGCAATAAAAATAATATAATGATTGGAAGGGGCACAGCAATAGGAAGGTTAAGAACCATTGCTTCAGAAGAAGTGAGGTTGGCTTATGTTACTGTCTTTTATGTCACTACCAAATGCGAGCAGTCATTACATATAACAAACATAACAGCTGAATAAAAAACACTTAGTCTGATTTTTTAAATTCTATCCTGTTATTTTCCTCTTATTTTTCTTTGGCATGCTATTCTAGTTCATTGACATTGATTAAATTGAGCTACAGTTACTAAGTGAGTCACAAGCTATAGTTTAAAAAAGAGTCTGATAGGGAGTCAGATCTATAAATGTATCATTACACTGTAACGTGGTAATCTCTACCAGAAAGTGTACTTACACACAATATGTATCATATAAGCAAAGTTCTTATTTGAAAGCATGCTTGGCCTTACTTAACTTAGCACAGTATCACTCAGCTCACAGATGCAAAAGGAATAGGAAGAATCCTTTGTTCAAGATGTTTTTCTTAAGTATACGTATGTGTGTTAGGGGCCGGGCAGGAAGTGTGTGCGCGTGCGTGCAGTGCCTGTGGAGGTCAGAAGGAAGCCCTTGGGGCTGGAGCTGCAAGCAGTCCTAAGCTGCCTGACATGAGTGTCAGGCACTGCACTCTTATCCTCTGAGGACAGTCAGGATGTCTCTGTAGCTACTTAGCCATCTTTCCAGTCCCAAGAACCTGTTTCTTTTTTAATTAATTAGTTCATTTCTTTATTCTTCTCTCATATAATACATCCCAACCCTAACTTCCCATCCCTCCACTCCTCCAAGTTCCCTCCACCTCCCCTCTCCCTAAGATCCACTCTCCCTCTGTTTCCCTTTAGAAAAGAGCAGGTCTCCCAGGTATATCAACAGAACACAGCACAAGATACAATAAGATTAGGCACAAACTCTCACATTGGGGCTGGGTGAGGCAATCCAGTAGGAGAAAAATGGTCTCAAGAGCAGACCAAAGAGCCAGAGACACCCCCTCCCTGACTGTTAGGAGTCCCACAAAAACACCAAGCTACACAACCACAACATATATGCAGAGGACCTAGCACAGACCCATACAGGCTCCATTGGAGAGGATCCAATAGCTGCCAGGTAGCCAAGAACATACCACAGCCACGCCATGGGAACACACTCACTGGGATATTCTTTCCAGAGACCTTGCCTGTCCAAATTGCTTCCTGTTTGCTGCTGCCATTGTCACCACCAAATAAATTCTGAAGAATCCCTACAAACTATGTCAGTCAATCAAGTGTTAAGGGCTTATGTCCATTCTCTACTTTGCCTGAATGGGTAGGGCAAATATCCAACCCATGAGGCATAATTCCCTTTAAAATGAAAATGAGGTAAAAAGCTACCTACCACCCTATCTACTATAGCCACTTCATATTATTTACCTCTTTAAAAGAAAATTTCTTCCCTTTTATTGCTTTGATTGCCACTTACTCATACTTGACTTCTAAGCATCTGTCTCAGGACAACTTTTCCCTCTGAGCTCTGGGCTTGAAATAGACAACTTCTTAATTGAAATCTCTATTTGGTTCTCAGAAGTCCCTTCAATTTAATGTCTTGAGAATCCACAGCTGGCCTGGAATCTTTCCTACAAAGCACCCAGTTTTCATCCATCACTTCATGTGACAGGGACTTTCAAGTCATGCTTAGGAGAGTTTTATCCCCTCACCTCATCCCTAATTCATCACCAGAACTTGATTGTTTGTTCCTTAGAGTGTTTCTGAGATCCATCTACCTGGCTCAGTCTCCACCATGGCCTTTATTGTACCCATGACCAGACTCACTGACAACACAGCTAACAATTGCCTCCTAGCCTGGAGTTAGCATACAAACCTTTACAAAACCCAAACCAAAGGCCGTCGCTGTACTGTTTATGTTTATTGTCTTGTGCGAGCTCCTGGTCGAGCCAGAGGGAGCATCTCTGCACATAGACTTTTTTACAAATTGCAGGTGCAAATAAGCAAACTCGGAGCAAATAGCTGAGTGCGGTTTGCAGGCAGCTTCGGTGGCTTTTGTAGAGAGCAGATAGGTGATTTTCCAAAAAAAATGTGAGCAAGAGCAGCAGTCAGCAATGTCTTTGTAACTAAGATGACTTAATTCATGGGCAAACCTGCTTCACATAGTGACCTATGTTTATGGACTTAATACCCCAAGTCAAAGAACTCCCTAGACTGGTCTCAGTTCTATTAAGATGGGTGTGGTGGTTTGAATGAGAACGACCCCCCCGTTCCTCAGATAGTCAAACACTTGGTGCCTAGATAAAGAAACTGTTGGGAAGGTTTAGGAAGTACAGCCTGGCTTAAGGAATTACATTATTGGCGGTGGGCTCTAAGATTCTATAGCTTCTCCCTACCTCTGTTTGCTCTCTCTGCTGCACCACGGTTGCTGGTGGTGATGTGGTTGACCCCTCGGCTCCCTGCTCCCGTTTCCATGCCATGCTGCTTGCCAATGTGTCTCCCTGGCGTGGTGGATCCTTATCCGTCTGAACCCATGAGACATGGGCTCTCTTCCTTAAGTTGACCTTGGTCATATTTTACAATAACAGGAAAGTAATGACTAGAGACAGGGAGCCATCTATTTCTCTCACCCAATCAGTTGAGTATATAGCCTGTTAGCAAAAACAAGGGATGGAGGCATTGTGAATGGAGATAGGTGTGTGCCACACAGAGGCCTGCAATGAGCGAATCCCAGCAGTGGTTCCTTGTGGAGGTGGCGCACTGTGTTGGCTAACTAACAGAGAATTGTATCCCCTAAACTCCTTTTCCTGGGTGGCTCTGGAGGAGGCTTGGCCTCAGGACCAGTTTGCATGAGACGTAGAGAGTGGAAGGGAAGGAGCAAGGTCAGCAAAGGTCACCGTCCCTTACCTCAGCCCGAGTACGTTGACACAAACTTGCTGGCTCACCTTGCGGGCGAGGGGCCACGGCCACCTCTGCAATCTTCCTGCTCTGCCAGGTCTCACGTTTCACGTTCTCCAATTCCCAAGCCGGGTGTGTGTGCAGCAACACAGCAAAAGGCACTAGCAATTTCTGCATCATTTTATGTCATCAAATCTGGGGGCAGAAAGGGATGTGCAGGTTCTAGCTTTTCCTTCCTCTTGCATCCCACCTGCTTCTTCTCCATGATCAGCCCCACTAGCCTGAAGACACTTCAGGCCCATCAGAGACAGAGGCAACAAACCTTCCCTTAATGCCATACACAATGGCACAATTGCTTGAGTTCAAATTCCTATAACTTATTACTTAGTCAACATCCTTATTATTCTGCTTTTTAACATCAGACCTATCTTACATTCCTATAATGCTGAGCCTAAGACCATTTAAAGACTTTGTTTTTGTTTGTTTTTCTTACCAAACTATAATTGCCAACCCACTGCCCTCATAGGGACCAGTGCAAAGCTGGTGACCCTTAAAGCAGTGCATTGAAATCATAGTTAAGAGCATAATCTCACATGCTAACAAGATCCAGTAAATCCAAGATTAGCTGCTTTCTCTGTAAACTTGGCTCTGGTCCTTCACCCTCATGAGACTGAGCTCTATCATTTGCAATAAAGACAACAACAATGTGCTGTATAGTCAGAGTCCTCCAGAAACAGAACCAACATCACACACACACACACGAGATTTATTATAAGTATTTATCTCATGTGCTTGCAGGGGTTGAGAAGTCCCACAGTCTCTCAAGCCATAGCCAGCTCCAGGTCTGCAGGCTGAGACCTACAGCAGTCAATGATGTATGCATCAGTCCGAATTCAGAAGATCAGCATCTCAGCTTGAAAGCAGTCAGGTACAGAGAGCGAATACTACATCACCTATCATTGCAATCACATCTCTGTCAGTCTCTATGAAAGTGAGTCAGAGAACACCTTGACCAAGACTCCACTCACAAACAGCTTGAACAGACTCACTGCAGATGGTCTTACACACAGACTTATAATAGGACCCATCACAAGATTCCTCACCAATGTCAATCCAAAAGATGTGCCTGGGACATGTGGCAAGGGCTTGTAGTAAGAGAAGGAGAGGGCCTGCTTTTCATCCCATCTACCCAGCTAGCTTATATCTGCCAAACTGTTGTAGGAGGAGTGGGCTGCGACCCACTGCCTGGCTTGCTTAACCCCCGAAATAACCACACAGAAATTGTATTAATTAAATTACTGCCTGGCCCATTATATCTAGCCTCTTCTTGACCAACTCTCACATCTTGATCTAACCCATTTCTATTAATCTGTGTTCACCACGAGGTTGTGGCTTACCAGAAAAGATTCAGCATGTCTGACCTGGAGGCTCCATGGCAGCTCTCTCTGCCTGTCTTCTTTCTCCCAGCATTCTGTTCTCTTTTCCCCACCTATCTAAGTTCTGCCGTATCAAAAGGCCAAGGCAGTTTCTTTATTCAACCAATGAAAGCAACACAAATACAGAAGGACCTCCTACACCATTTCCCTTTTTCTGTGTAAACAAAAAAAGAAAGGCTTTCACTTTAACATAGTAAAATTACATATAACAAAACAGCTATCAAGCAAGAACTAAGTTACCATATTTACATCTACTTTATCTTTTATTATAACTAAGGAAAACTATAACTATCCATTCTTCAATTCCATCAAAGACTCCAGAAGGATATAATATTACATAAGTAAATGAGAAGTAAGCAACTTCCAAAACTCTAGAAGTGACACAGACGTCTTGCTGCCT